>JAGVVM010021789.1:0-10951 GCA_019149425.1 Psidium friedrichsthalianum
TTCTTTATTTTTTTGTTGGTCACTAACTATAAATTCCAATTAACTGTTGATTAGTTGGTAAGAAAGTTGCGATTCAAGTTGGATT
This sequence comes from Psidium friedrichsthalianum, assembly GCA_019149425.1. NCBI lineage: Eukaryota > Viridiplantae > Streptophyta > Magnoliopsida > Myrtales > Myrtaceae > Psidium > Psidium friedrichsthalianum. The sequence goes on from JAGVVM010021789.1 coordinate 86, forward strand.
GAAAATTGAAATCTAATAATAGAATTTGAGTTTTGAGCTAAATTACCCTTTTCTTTGGTGTAAATCTTTTGGGTAAAGAGAAAACCATATTCTATTGGTCCACTAATTGGACCCAGACCTATTTTAAATCCATTCGATTCGAATTAAATGCAATTAGGAGCATATCCTAAAAAAAAAATGAAAAATTCCTTGTCGGGTCAATAAAAATCATGAAAAACATTTCAATTTATTTCTCTTTTACATAAATAAAATGGATTTGCCTGACCAATACATGATTTTCTTTTAGTTTTTCTGGATCAGGTCTTATATTAGGAATTTAGGAGTGGTATTACTTACCAATCCAATTTATTCTGCCTTTCTTTGGATTGGTTCTTGTTTGTATATATCTTTATTTTATATTCTATCAACTCCCATTTTGTAGCGGCTGCGCAGCTCCTTATTTATGTAGGAGCTATAAACGTTTTAATTCTATTTGCTGTGATGTTCATGAATTGTTCAGAATATTACAAAGATTTGAATCTTTGGACTGTTGGAGATGGGATTACTTCGTTTGGTTTGTACAAGTATTTTGGTTTCACTATGACTACTATTTTGATACGTCTTGGTACGGGATTATCTGGACGACAAAGTCAAACCAGATTATTGAGCAAGATTTGATAGGGAATAGTCAACAAATCGGAATTCATTTATCAACAGATTTTTTCTTCCATTTGAACTCATTTCCATAATTCTTTTAGTTGCTTTGATAGGTGCAATTGCTGTTGCTCGTCAATGATAAATTTTGATAACTATTTACTAGCAATCAAAATTTAACTTGTTTTCTGTTATCAAATCCATTTATCTTCAATTCTATTTGAAAACTGTTCATGTATAAAATAGAAATTATTTATTTTTGATTCATTACCAAATATCAATCTATTCCTTTGTTTTATACCTTGTTATATTATAGTCAATTGAATACGTTGAATTCTTGTTCATATTGAAATGAATCAAAATTAATAAGGAGCTGGTCAATGATACTCGAACATGTACTTGTTTTGAGTGCCTATTTTTTTCTATTGGTATCTATGGATTGATCACGAGTCGAAATATGGTTAGAGCCCTTATGTGCCTTGAACTTATCCTCAATGCGGTTAATATAAATTTCGTAACATTTTCAGATTTTTTTGATAGTCGACAATTAAAAGGAGATATTTTCTCCATTTTTGTTTATAGCTATTGCAGCCGCCGGAAGCAGCTATTGGATTAGCTATTGTTTCGTCAATTTATCGTAACAGAAAATCAACTCGTATCAATCAATCGAATTTGTTGAATAAATAAGTAGTATTAATTATATATTATTAATTATAGAAATCAGAATATTCATCAATTCAAATTAGCATGTATAATACGTAGGTTTGAGAAAAACGTAAGAAATCAAAGTATCTTGGGCCGATCTCATGACTCGATCCGGAATTCGATTGATTAGAAAAATTATGGTAAAATCCATTGAATCATCTAGTGTCTAAATATATGATACATTTACAAGTTTACTAGATCGAAAATTGATGATATTCAAAAACTTATAGATCCGATGTCACATTCAGTAAAGATTTATGATACATGTATAGGATGTACTCAATGTGTGCGAGCCTGCCCAACAGATGTATTAGAAATGATACCATGGGATGGATGTAAAGCTAAGCAAATGCTTCTGCTCCAAGAACGGAGGACTGTGTTGGTTGTAAGAGATGTGAATCCGCCTGTCCAACGGATTTTTGAGCGTTCGAGTTTATTTATGGCATGAAACAACTCGAAGCATGGGTCTAGCGTATTAATACGTTCCAGAAAAAACCACGTAAATACATTTTGAATACAATTAATTTTTTTTACCGACAAAACCCGTGCTCGAAAATAGATAATATATTATTCTTTTTTCTTTATCGAGTACGGGTTTTTTTGTCCAAGTGTATCTTGTCTTTACCACGAATTATTTTCCTTGGTTAACAATAATTGTACTTTTGCCGATATTCGCAGGTTCTTTAATTTTCTTTCTACCTCATAGAGGAATAAGGTAATAAGGTGGTATACTATATGTATATGCTTATTAGAACTCCTTTTAACTACCTATACATTCTTTTATCATTTCCAATTGAATGATCCATAACCCAACTAACAGAGGATTATAAATGGATTCATTTTTTGATTTTTACTGGAGATTGGGAATAGATGGACTTTCTATAGGACCTATTTTACTGACGGGATTTATCACCACTTTAGCTACTTTAGCGGCTCGGCCAGTTTACTCGAGATTCCCGATTATTCCATTTCCTGATGTTAGCAATGTACAGCGGTCAAATAGGATCATTTTCTTCTCGAGACCTTTTACTTTTTTTCATCATGTGGGAGTTAGAATTAATTCCCGTTTATCTACTTCTATCGATGTGGGGGGGAAAGAAACGTCTGTATTCCGCTACAAAATTTATTTTGTACACTGCGGGAGGTTCCATTTTTTCTATTAATAGGGGTTCTGGGTATTGGTTTATATGGTTCCAACGAACCAACATTAAATTTGGAAACATTAGCTAATCAATCGTATCCGGTGGCACTGGAAATAATATTCTATATTGGATTTCTTATTGCTTTTGCTGTTAAATTACCGATTATACCCTTACATACATGTTACCAGACACCCATGGAGAGGCACATTATAGTACTTGTATGCTTCTAGCCGGAATTTTATTAAAAATGGGAGCATATGGGTTGGTTCGGATCAATATGGAATTATTACCTCATGCTCATTCTATATTTTCTCCCTGGTTGATTATAGTAGGCGCAATCCAAATAATCTATGCAGCTTTAACATCTCTTGGTCAACGTAATTTAAAAAAAGAAATAGCCTATTCCTCTGTATCTCATATGGGTTTCATAATTATTGGAATTGGCTCGATAACTGATACGGGACTCAATGGAGCCATTTTACAAATAATCTCTCATGTTTATTGGCGCTGCTCTTTTTTTCTTGGCAGGAACGAGTTATGATAGAATACGTCTTGTTTATCTCGACGAAAATGGGTGGAATGGCTATCCACCTTCCAAAAATATTCACGATGTTCAGTATCTTATCAATGGCTTCCCTTGCATTACCGGGTATGAGTGGTTTTCTTGCAGAATTGATAGTCTTTTTTGGAATAATTACCAGCCAACAATATCTTTTAATGCCAAAATACTAATTACTTTTGTAATGGCAATTGGAATGATATTAACTCCTATTTATTTATTATCTATGCTACGCCAAATGTTCTATGGATACAAGTTATTTAATGTTCCAAACTCTTATTTTTTGATTCTGGGCCGCGAGAGTTATTTGTTTCCATCTCTATCCTTCTACCAATAATAGCTATTGGTATTTATCCAGATTTCGTTCTCTCACTATCTGTTGACAAGGTCGAAGCTATTATATCGAATTATTTTTCTCAATAGTTTTCATCAATAAAAGAAAAAAGTAATCCTATTATTATTTTTTAATATTGTTCGTTGTACAATGAAAAAAAAAGTCTTTTTTCTCTTAAGTAAAAAATTGGAATTGTAAACAGATATTTTTTGGTCTTTATGAGAACCTTTTGAATCAAGTATTGTAGTGATTCAAATGGTTCTCGACAGCCTACATGAAGTAGGAAGTTTTCTTATCTTCTATTCTTACTTATTTTATATTCTATTTCTATATAGGCTTGTTCTATGTCTGTATTTGTCGGTATTTTTTTTCTTTAATTAGATCTTAATGTAAATTAAATGAACCATAACTGTGTAACCCTATTCCTAATAAATTGACCCAAAATAGCATATCCAAATTATAAGAAAGCCTATAGAAGCCACAATTGCGCAATTGAAACTTTCCCAATTTTTATTTGTTCGAGTATGTAAATAAATCGCAAATAGGGTCCAAGTAATAAATGCCCCAAGTTTCCTTTGGGTCCCAATTCCAATATGACCCCCATGCCTCATTAGCCCATACTGCTCCCGAAAGAATACCTATGGTTAAAAAGATAAACCCGAGACTAATAATACGATAACTCCACTGATCTAATTGTTGAATCAGTTGAGCCCTGTAATAATTTCGAGAAGAAAAAAAAGAAGTGTTTAGTAAAACATTGCTTCTTTCATTCATGTATTGGATCTCGACAAAGGAAAATGACTCATTTAAAAAAATTGTTTTTTTTACTAAAAATCCTTATGGCTTTTCGCAATGTAATGACTAAGAGAGCTACTGATAATAATGATCCACATAAAAGAGCTGCGTAGCTCAATATCATCATACTTACATGCATCATTAACCATTGGGATTGGAGAGCGGGTACTACTATTTCGGATTGATGCATTTCAGTTAAAAGACCTGAAGTAGCAAAGCCTTGGGTAAAAAAAGTACTTGGCGCGGTTATTGCGCTTAAATAATTTTTATGTTTTTTAAAATACGGAACCATATGAATAATGGAGAAACTCCATGAAAGAAAAATGAATGATTCATATAAATCACTTAACGGGAAATGTCCCGAATAAATCCAACGAGTGACTAATAATCCTGTTATACAGAAAAAAGTAGCTATCATGCCTTTTTCTGACGAATCATAGAGTCCTACGATTTCATCGACTGATAAGCTTATAAAAAAAATTGTAATTACAATTGAAACGATCGAAAAGGATATATGACTTAATATATGTTCTAAAGTGGAAAATATCATAAAATTGTTTTTAATTTAATTAAAATAAAAAAGTGGGGTAAACCAATTCTACGGAATTGAAATCAGGAATTGAATTTATTATAGGACTTATTCTATTGGTTTTAGAAGATGCCATGCCGCCACTCGGACTCGAACCGAGATGCTCTAGCACTGCTTCCTAAGAGCAGCGTGTCTACCGATTTCACCATAGCGGCATACTCGAAATAATAATATATTATTATTTCATTTTAATCGTCGAGATTGAAGGAGTCAATTCAATATTTTTTTTTTTCATTTTCATTCAAAGTGATGAGAAAGAACTCGTTTTGTTTCAATATGGATTGAAGCGTTTCCTATAAAAATCTTTATTATCATTTGATTTCATTTTGAATGAAAATGGAAGGTTTCCTTTTTTTTTTATTTAACAGAGACGTTTTCGTAGTTTATGCTCTCCTAAAATGGAGATCTTGTAACTAAATAGTTATGACTTCAATTCAAGGATAAAGATATAACTCAAAAAAAAGTTGTTTTTCATTTTTGAATTTTAAAATTCATTTATCTGATTTTATGAATCTAAGATGGACTTTTTTTATCAATGAACAAAAAAGTCTTTTTATAGATCACAGTACAGTGTGCCATTCCAAATTTTTTATTTAACTATTTGTAGAACTTTCTATTAACCTTAAACCTTAGGTTTAAGGGTAATAGAAAGTTCTACAAATAGTTAAATAAAAAAATTTGGAATGGCACACTGTACTGTGATCTATAAAAAGACTTTTTTGTTCATTGATAAAAAAAGTCCATCTTAGATTCATAAAATCAGATAAATGAATTTTAAAATTCAAAAATGAAAAACAACTTTTTTTTGAGTTATATCTTTATCCTTGAATTGAAGTCATAACTATTTAGTTACAAGATCTCCATTTTAGGAGAGCATAAACTACGAAAACGTCTCTGTTAAATAAAAAAAAAAGGAAACCTTCCATTTTCATTCAAATGAAATCAAATGATAATAAAGATTTTTATAGGAAACGCTTCAATCCATATTGAAACAAAACGAGTTCTTTCTCATCACTTTGAATGAAAATGAAAAAAAAAATATTGAATTGACTCCTTCAATCTCGACGATTAAAATGAAATAATAATATATTATTATTTCGAGTATGCCGCTATGGTGAAATCGGTAGACACGCTGCTCTTAGGAAGCAGTGCTAGAGCATCTCGGTTCGAGTCCGAGTGGCGGCATGGCATCTTCTAAAACCAATAGAATAAGTCCTATAATAAATTCAATTCCTGATTTCAATTCCGTAGAATTGGTTTACCCCACTTTTTTATTTTAATTAAATTAAAACAATTTTATGATATTTTCCACTTTAGAACATATATTAAGTCATATATCCTTTTCGATCGTTTCAATTGTAATTACAATTTTTTTATAAGCTTATCAGTCGATGAAATCGTAGGACTCTATGATTCGTCAGAAAAAGGCATGATAGCTACTTTTTTCTGTATAACAGGATTATTAGTCACTCGTTGGATTTATTCGGGACATTTCCCGTTAAGTGATTTATATGAATCATTCATTTTTCTTTCATGGAGTTTCTCCATTATTCATATGGTTCCGTATTTTAAAAAACATAAAAATTATTTAAGCGCAATAACCGCGCCAAGTACTTTTTTTACCCAAGGCTTTGCTACTTCAGGTCTTTTAACTGAAATGCATCAATCCGAAATAGTAGTACCCGCTCTCCAATCCCAATGGTTAATGATGCATGTAAGTATGATGATATTGAGCTACGCAGCTCTTTTATGTGGATCATTATTATCAGTAGCTCTCTTAGTCATTACATTGCGAAAAGCCATAAGGATTTTTAGTAAAAAAACAATTTTTTAAATGAGTCATTTTCCTTTGTCGAGATCCAATACATGAATGAAAGAAGCAATGTTTTACTAAACACTTCTTTTTTTTCTTCTCGAAATTATTACAGGGCTCAACTGATTCAACAATTAGATCAGTGGAGTTATCGTATTATTAGTCTCGGGTTTATCTTTTTAACCATAGGTATTCTTTCGGGAGCAGTATGGGCTAATGAGGCATGGGGGTCATATTGGAATTGGGACCCAAAGGAAACTTGGGCATTTATTACTTGGACCCTATTTGCGATTTATTTACATACTCGAACAAATAAAATTGGGAAAGTTTCAATTGCGCAATTGTGGCTTCTATAGGCTTTCTTATAATTTGGATATGCTATTTTGGGGTCAATTTATTAGGAATAGGGTTACACAGTTATGGTTCATTTAATTTACATTAAGATCTAATTAAAGAAAAAAAATACCGACAAATACAGACATAGAACAAGCCTATATAGAAATAGAATATAAAAATAAGTAAGAATAGAAGATAAGAAAACTTCCTACTTCATGTAGGCTGTCGAGAACCATTTGAATCACTACAATACTTGATTCAAAAGGTTCTCATAAAGACCAAAAATATCTGTTTACAATTCCAATTTTTTTACTTAAGAGAAAAAGACTTTTTTTTTCATTGTACAACGAACAATATTAAAAATAATAATAGGATTACTTTTTTCTTTTATTGATGAAAACTATTGAGAAAAATAATTCGATATAATAGCTTCGACCTTGTCAACAGATAGTGAGAGAACGAAATCTGGATAAATACCAATAGCTATTATTGGTAGAAGGATAGAGATGGAAACAAATAACTCTCGCGGCCCAGAATCAAAAAAATAAGAGTTTGGAACATTAAATAACTTGTATCCATAGAACATTTGGCGTAGCATAGATAATAAATAAATAGGAGTTAATATCATTCCAATTGCCATTACAAAAGTAATTAGTATTTTTGGCATTAAAAGATATTGTTGGCTGGTAATTATTCCAAAAAAGACTATCAATTCTGCAAGAAAACCACTCATACCCGGTAATGCAAGGGAAGCCATTGATAAGATACTGAACATCGTGAATATTTTTGGAAGGTGGATAGCCATTCCACCCATTTCGTCGAGATAAACAAGACGTATTCTATCATAACTCGTTCCTGCCAAGAAAAAAGAGCAGCGCCAATAAATCCATGAGAGATTATTTGTAAAATGGCTCCATTGAGTCCCGTATCAGTTATCGAGCCAATTCCAATAATTATGAAACCCATATGAGATACAGAGGAATAGGCTATTCTTTTTTTTAAATTACGTTGACCAAGAGATGTTAAAGCTGCATAGATTATTTGGATTGCGCCTACTATAATCAACCAGGGAGAAAATATAGAATGAGCATGAGGTAATAATTCCATATTGATCCGAACCAACCCATATGCTCCCATTTTTAATAAAATTCCGGCTAGAAGCATACAAGTACTATAATGTGCCTCTCCATGGGTGTCTGGTAACCATGTATGTAAGGGTATAATCGGTAATTTAACAGCAAAAGCAATAAGAAATCCAATATAGAATATTATTTCCAGTGCCACCGGATACGATTGATTAGCTAATGTTTCCAAATTTAATGTGGTTCGTTGGAACCATATAAACCAATACCCAGAACCCCTATTAATAGAAAAATGGAACCTCCCGCAGTGTACAAATAAATTTTGTAGCGGAATACAGACGTTTCTTTCCCCCCCCACATCGATAGAAGTAGATAAACGGGAATTAATTCTAACTCCCACATGATGAAAAAAGTAAAAGGTCTCGAGAAGAAAATGATCCTATTTGACCGCTGTACATTGCTAACATCAGGAAATGGAATAATCGGGAATCTCGAGTAACTGGCCGAGCCGCTAAAGTAGCTAAAGTGGTGATAAATCCCGTCAGTAAAATAGGTCCTATAGAAAGTCCATCTATTCCCAATCTCCAGTAAAAATCAAAAAAAAAATGAATCCATTTATAATCCTCTGTTAGTTGGGTTAATGGATCATTCAATTGGAAATGATAAAAGAATGTATAGGTAGTTAAAAGAGTTCTAATAAGCATATACATATAGTATACCACCTTATTACCTTATTTCCTCTATGAGGTAGAAAGAAAATTAAAGAACCTGCGAATATCGGCAAAAGTACAATTATTGTTAACCAAGGAAAATAATTCGTGGTAAAGACAAGATACACTTGGACAAAAAAACCCGTACTCGATAAAGAAAAAAGAATAATATATTATCTATTTTCGAGCACGGGTTTTTTGTCGGTAAAAAAAATTATTGTATTCAAAATGTATTTACGTGGTTTTTTCTGGAACGTATTAATACGCTAGACCCATGCTTCGAGTTGTTTCATGCCATAAATAAACTCGAACGCTCAAAAAATCCGTTGGACAGGCGGATTCACATCTCTTACAACCAACACAGTCCTCCGTTCTTGGAGCAGAAGCAATTTGCTTAGCTTTACATCCATCCCATGGTATCATTTCTAATACATCTGTTGGGCAGGCTCGCACACATTGAGTACATCCTATACATGTATCATAAATCTTTACTGAATGTGACATCGGATCTATAAGTTTTTGAATATCATCAATTTTCGATCTAGTAAACTTGTAAATGTATCATATATTTAGACACTAGATGATTCAATGGATTTTACCATAATTTTTCTAATCAATCGAATTCCGGATCGAGTCATGAGATCGGCCCAAGATACTTTGATTTCTTACGTTTTTCTCAAACCTACGTATTATACATGCTAATTTGAATTGATGAATATTCTGATTTCTATAATTAATAATATATAATTAATACTACTTATTTATTCAACAAATTCGATTGATTGATACGAGTTGATTTTCTGTTACGATAAATTGACGAAACAATAGCTAATCCAATAGCTGCTTCGGCGGCTGCAATAGCTATAACAAAAATGGAGAAAATATCTCCTTTTAATTGTCGACTATCAAAAAAATCTGAAAATGTTACGAAATTTATATTAACCGCATTGAGGATAAGTTCAAGGCACATAAGGGCTCTAACCATATTTCGACTCGTGATCAATCCATAGATACCAATAGAAAATAAATAGGCACTCAAAACAAGTACATGTTCGAGTATCATTGACCAGCTCCTTATTAATTTTGATTCATTTCAATATGAACAAGAATTCAACGTATTCAATTGACTATAATATAACAAGTACAAAACAAAGGAATAGATTGATATTTGGTAATGAATCAAAATAAATAATTTCTATTTTATACATGAACAGTTTTCAAATAGAATTGAAGATAAATGGATTTGATAACAGAAAACAAAGTTAAATTTTGATTGCTAGTAAATAGTTATCAAAATTTATCATTGACGAGCAACAGCAATTGCACCTATCAAAGCAACTAAAAGAATTATGGAAATGAGTTCAAATGGAAGAAAAAAATCTGTTGATAAATGAATTCCGATTTGTTGACTATTCCCTATCAAATCTTGCTCAATAATCTGGTTTGACTTTGTCGTCCAGATAATCCCGTACCAAGACGTATCTAAAATAGTAGTCATTAGTGAAACCAAAATACTTGTACAAACCAACGAAGTAATCCCATCTCCAACAGTCCAAAGATTCAAATCTTTGTAATATTCTGAACAATTCATGAACATCACAGCAAATAGAATTAAAACGTTTATAGCTCCTACATAAATAAGGAGCTGCGCAGCCGCTACAAAATGGGAGTTTGATAGAATATAAAATAAAGATATACAAACAAGAACCAATCCCAAAGAAAAGGCAGAATAAATTGGATTGGTAAGTAATACCACTCCTAAACTTCCTAATATAAGACCTGATCCCAGAAAAACTAAAAGAAAATCATGTATTGGTCCAGGCAAATCCATTATTATATGTAAAAGAGAAATAAATTGAAATGTTTTTCATGATTTTATTGACCCGACAAGGATTTTTTCATTTTTTTAGGATATGCTCCTAATTGCATTTAATTCGAATCGAATGGATTTAAAATAGGTCTGGGTCCAATTAGTGGACCAATAGAATATGGTTTTCTCTTTACCCAAAAGATTTACACCAAAGAAAAGGGTAATTTAGCTCAAAACTCAAATTCTATTATTAGATTCAATTTTCAATCAAACTTGAATCGCACTTCTTACCAACTAATCAACAGTAATTGGAATTTATAGTTAGTGACCAACAAAAAAAATAAAGAAATCAAGAACC
>JAGVVM010021790.1:0-10498 GCA_019149425.1 Psidium friedrichsthalianum
AAGGGGCAAGGGAAGACAAATTGTGGGCTTTCGATAGGCTGGCTTTATAATTTGATATGCTATTTGGGGGGGGCAGGTAGGAGGAGAGGGGGACACAGTATGGTTCAGTTAATGTCCAGGAACTAATTAAGAAAAAAATACCGACAAATACAGACTAGAACAGCCTATATAGAAATAGAATATAAAATAAAGTAAATAGAATGAGCAAAACCCTCCTACTTCAGGTAGGCGGTCGAGAAACCATTGGGAGCACTCAATAGCTATGATTCAAAAGGGGGCGCATAAAGACCAAAATATCTGGTTCATCACAATTTTTTTACTTGAAGAGAGAAAAAAGAGCGTATTGTGAGTTTTTTTCCTTGTAACGCAACGACAATATTAAGAATATAATAGGATTACTTTTTGCTTTATGATGAAAGACGTCTGAAGAAACAAAAATTTCGATATATTAGCTTCGCCTTGTCAACAGATAGTGAGAGAACGAAATCTGGATAAACCAATAGCTATATTGGTAAGAGATAGAGATGAAACAATAACTCTCGCGGCCCAGAATAAAAAAAAGAGTTTGGAAACTTAAATAACGTGTAGCCATAGACATTTGGTCGTAGCATAGATATAAATAATAGGAGTTTCATATCATTCCATTGCCATTACAAGTAATTATATTGTTTTGGCATTAAAGATATCTTGTCTGGCTGTAATTATTCCAAAAAAGACTATCAAATTCTGCAGAAACGCACTCATACCCGTAATGCAAGGAAGCCAGTTGATAAATACTGAACATCGTGAATATTTTTGAAGGTGGATAGCCATTCCACCCATTTCGTTCTGAGATAAACAAGAACGTATTCTATCATACTACGTTCTCGCCAAGAAAAAAGGCAGGCGCCATAAATCCATGAGAGTATTATTTTGTAAAATGGCTCCATTGAGACTACCACCGTATCAGTTATCGAGCCAATTCCCATAATATAAACCCATATGAGATCCAGACAGAATAGCCTTTCTTTTTTCTAATTACGTTGACCAAGAGAATGTTCAAGCTGCATAGATTATTTGATTGCGCCTACTATAATCACCGAGGGAGAAAATATAGAATGAGCATTAGGTACTCAATTCCTAGTGAATCCGAGCCAACCCTATGCTCCCATTTTTAATAAAATCCGGCCTAGAAGCATACAAGTACTATAATGTTGGCCTCTCCATGGGTTGTCTGGTAACCATTATGTAGGGTATAATCGGTAATTTAACAGCAAAAGCATGAAATCCACATAGAATTATTTCACAGTGCCCCCGTACGATTGATTAGCTAATGTTTCCAAATTTAATGTTGGTTGTCGTTTGGAACCATATAAACCAATACCCAGAACCCCTATTACTATGAAAAATGGGAACCTCCCGCAGTGTACACATAATTTTGATAGCGAATACAGACGTTTTTCTTTCCCCCCCACATCGATAAAGTAGAGAAAGCGTGAATTAAGTCTAACTCCCACAGCGATGAACTCGTAAAAGGTCTCTGAGAAGAAAATGATCCTATTTGACCGCTGTACCATTGCTACATCAGGAAAATGGAATAATCTGGAATCTCGAGTACTGGCCGATGCCCGCTAAAGTAAGCTAAAGTGGTGATAAATCCCGTCCAGTAAAAAATAGGTCCTATATGAAAGTCAGTCTATTCCCCTCTCCAGTAAAAATCAAAAAATGAATCCATCTGTATAATCCTCTGTTAGTTGGGTCATGGATCATTCAATGGGAATGATAAATCAGAATGTATAGGTAAGTTAAAGGAGTTCTCAATAAGCAATACATATAGTATACCACCTTATTAACTTATTTCCTTCTATGAGTGTAGAAGAATTCAAGAACCGGCGAATATCGGCAACAGTACCAATTATTGTTAACCAAGGCAAATATTCGGTGTAAAGACACACATGACTACACTTGACAAAAAAACCCGTACTCGATAAAGTCGAAAAAAGAATTAATATATTATCTTTTTCGAGCACAGGGTTTTGGTGTCGTAAAAAAATTAATTGTATTCACAATGTATTACGTGGCTCTTTTCTGGAACGTATTAATTACGCTAGAACCCATGCTTCGAGTTGTTTCATAGCCATAAATAAACTCGAACGCTTCAAAAATCCGTTGGACAGGCGGATTCACATCTCTTACAACCACACAGTCCTCCTGTTCTTGGAGCAGAACAATTTGCTTCCGTGCTTTACATCCATCCCCTGTTTATCATTTCTAATTACATCTGTTTGGGCAGGCTCGTCACACATTGAGTACATCCTATACATGCGATCATAAATCTTTACTGAATTGACATCGGATCTATTAAGTTTTTGAATATCATCAATTTTCGATCTAGTAAACTTGTAAATGTATCATATATTTTAGACACTAGATAGATTCAATGTATTTTTACCATAATTTTTCGAATCATCGAATTCCGGATCGAGTTCTATGAGATCGCCCAAGATACTTGATTCTTACGTTTTCTCAAACCTACGTATTTATAACATGCTAATTTGAATTGATGAAATATTCTGATTCTATAATTAATAATATATAATTAATAACTACTATATTTATTCACAAATTCGATTGATTGATACGCAGTTGATTTTCTGTTACGATAAATTAGACGAAAACAATAGCCTAATCCATAGCTGTCTTCGGCGGCTGCAATAGCTATAACAAAATGGAGAAAATATCTCCTTTTATTTGTCGACTATCAAAAACTCTGAAACTGTTTACGAAATTTTATCTTGAAAACAGCATTGCGTAGGAGAAGTTCAAGGCAGCATAAGGGCTCTTACCCATATTTCGACTCGTGATCAATCCCTAGATACCAATAGAAATCATAGGCACTCAAAACAAGTACAATGTTCAGTATCATTGTACCAAGCTCCCTTATTATTTTGATTCATTCAATATGACAGAATTCACGTATTCAATTACTATAAATATAACAAGTACAAACAAAGGATAGATTGATATTTGGTAATGAATCAAAATAAAATTAATTCCTATTTTATACTGACAACAGTTTTCATGGGGGGGGGGGGACGAATTGAAGAATAAATGGATTTGGATAACAGGAAAACAAAGTTAATTTTGATTGCTAGTAAATAGTTATCAAAATTTATCATTGACGAGAACAATTGCACCTATCAAAGCAACTAAAAGAATTATGAAATGGTTCAAAATGGAAGAAAAAATCTGTTATAAATGAATTCCGATTTGTTACCATTACCTATCACATCTTGCTCAATACTCTGGTTGACTTTGGTCGTTTTGTCGTCCAGATAATGCCCAGTACCAAGAACGTATCTAAAATAGTAGTCATTAGTGAAAGCACCAAAATACTTTGTACAAACCAACGAAGTAATCCCATCTCCAACAGTCCAAAAGATTCAAATCTTTGTAAATATTCTGAACAATTCATGAACAGGCACAGCAAATCAGATCTTTAACAACGTTTATTATAGCTCCTACATAAATAGGAGGAGCTGCGCAGCCGCTACAAAAATGCTATTGATAGAATATAAAATAAAGGATATACAAACAAGAACCAATCCCGAAAAGAAAAGGCAGAATAAATTGGATTATCACGTGTAAGTAATTAACACCTCCTAACACTTCCTAATATAAGCCCCTTGATCCCAGAAACTAAAAGAAATCATGTATTGTGGTCAGGCAAATCCTTATTATATGCGCAATACTAGCGAATTAAATTGAAATGGTTTTTTCATGATTTTATTGACCCGAACACAAGGGATTTTTTTCATTTTTTTAGGATATGCTCCTAATTGCATTTATTCGAACGAATGGATTTAAAATAGGTCTGGGGTCCAATTAGTGACCAATAAATATGGTTTTTCTCCTTTACCCATAAAGAATTTAGTAAATCTTTTGGAAAGAGAAACCATATTCTATTGTCCACTAATTGACCCCCAGACCTATTTTAAATCCATTCGATTCGAATTAAATGCAATTAGGAGCATTATCCTAAAAAAATGAAAAAATTCCCTTGTCGGTCAATAAAAGCATGAAAAAAACATTTTCAAATTTATTTCTGCTTTTACATATAATAATGGATTTGCCTGGACAAATACTGATTTTCTTTTAGTTTTTCCTGGGATCAGGTTCTTATTTAGGAAGTTTAGGATGTATTAACTTACTCTCATGTTATTTCTGCCTTTTCTTGGGATTCGGTTCTTGTTTTAATATCTTTATTGGTTATATTCTATCAAACTCCCATTTGTAGGCGGCCTGCGCAGCTCCTTATATATGTAGGAGCTTATAAACGTTTTAATTCTATTTGCTGTGATCTCTTCATGATTTTGTTCAAGAATTATTACAAAGATTTGAATTCTTTGGACTGTTGGAGATGGGATTACTTCGTTGGTTTGTACAAGTTTTTGTTTCAACTACAATGACTACTATGTTAGATCTCTATGGTACGGATTTCTGACGACAAAGTCAAATCCAGATTATGGAGCAAGATTTGATAGGATAGTCAACAAATCGGAATTCATTTAGCACAGATTTTTTTCTTCCATTTGAACTCATTTCCATAATTCTTTTAGTTGCTTTGATAGGTGGCAATTGCTGTTTGTGTCTCGTCCATTGATAAATTTTGATAACTAGTTACTACAATCAAATTTACTTTGTGTTTCTGTTATCAAATCCATTTATCTTCAATTCTATTTGAAAACTGTTCATGTTATAAAATGAAATTATTTATTTTGATTCATTACCAAATATCATCTATTCTTTGTTTTCTCCTTGTTATATTTAGTCAATTTGAATACTTGAATTCTTGTTCATATTGAAATGGAATGCAAAATTCAATAAGAGACTGGTCAATGATCACTCGAACATGTACTTGTTTTGAGTGCCTATTTATTCTATTGGTAATCTTGGATTGATCACGAGTCCCGAAATAATGGTTAGAGCCCCTTATGTGCTTGAACCTTATCCTCAATGCGGTTAATATATATTTCGTAACATTTTCAGATTTTTTTGATAGTCGACAATTAAAAGGCTAGTATCTTTTCTCCATTTTGTATAGCTATTGCAGCGCCGAAGCAGCTATTGGATTAGCTATTGTTTCGTCAATTATCGTAACAAAAATCAACTCGTATCAATCAATCGAATATTTTGAATAAATAAGTATATTAATTATATATTTATTAATTATGAAAGCATAATATTCATACAATTCAAATTATCATGTATAATACGTAGGTTTGAGAAAACGTAAGAAATTCAAGTATCTTGGGCCGATCTCATCCTCGATCCGGATTCGATTGATTAGAAAATTATGGTAAAATCCATTGAATCATCTAGTGTCTAAATATATGATACTTTCAAGTTTACTAGGATCGAAAATTGATGATATGTCAAAAACTTCCCATAGATCCGATGTCACATTCATAAAGATTTTATGATACATGGATATGATGATACTCAATGTGTGCGAGCCTTCCCAACAATTATTAGTTAGAAATGATACCTGGGTGGATGTAAGCTTAACAAATTGCTTCTGCTCCAAGAACGGAGGACTGTTTGGTGTAAGAGATGCGTGAATCCGCCTGTCCAAACGATTTTTCGAGCGTTGTCGAGTTTATTTATGGCATGAAACAACTCGAAGCATGGGTCTAGCGTATATAATACGTTCCAGAAAAAACCACAGTAAATACATTTTGAATACAATGAATTTTTTTACCGACAAAAACCCGTGCTCGAAAATTAGATAATAGATTATTCTTTTTTCTTTATCGATACGGGTTTTTTTTGTCCAAGTGTATCTTGTCTTTACCAACGAATTATTTCCTTGGTTAACAATAATTGTACTGTTTGCCGATACTTCGCAGGTTTCTTATTTTCTTTCTACCTCATAAGACGGAAATAGGTAATCAGGTGGTATCCTATAATGTATATTGCTTATTAAACTCCTTTTAACTACCTATACATTCTTTTTCATTTCCAATTGAAATGATCCATTAACCCACTAACAGAGGGATTATACAATGGATTCATTTTTTGATTTTTACTGGGAGCGGGGAGATTGGATATGGACTTTTCTATAGGACTTATTTTACTGACGGGATTTAATCACCACTTTAGCTACTTAGCGGCTCGCCAGTTACTCGATGATTCGCCGGATTATTCCATTTCCTGATGTTAGCAATGTACAGCGGTCAATAGGATCTTCTTTCTTCTCGAAGACCTTTTACTTTTTTCATCATGTGGGAGTTAGAATTAATTCCCGTTTATCTACTTCTATCGATGTGGGGGGAAAGAAACGTCTGTATTTCCGCTACAGAAATTTATTTTGTACACTGCGGGAGGTTCCTTTTTCTATTAATAGGGTTCTGGTATTGGTTTATATTGGTTCCACTAACCAACTTAAATTTGGAACATTAGCTAATCAATCGTATCCGGTTAGCACTGGGGACATAATATTTCTATATTGATTCTTATTGCTTTTGCTGTTAATTTTACCGATTCTACCCTTACATACATGGTTACCAGACACCCATGGAGAGGCACATTATAGTACTTGTATGCTTCTAGCCGGAATTTTATTAAAAAATGGGAGTCATATGGGATTGGTTCGGATCACTATGGAAATTACCTCATGCGCTTCTATATTTTCTCCCTGGTTGATTATAGTATCGGCGCAATCCAAATAATCTATGCAGCTTTACATCTCTTGGTCAACTGTATTTAAAAAAAAGAATAGCCTATTCCTCTGTATCTCATATGGGTTGTTTTCATAATTATTGGAATTGGCTCGATAACTGATACGGGACTCAATGGATCCATTTACAAATAATCTCTCTGGATTTTATTGGCGCTCTCTTTTTTTTCTTGCAGGAACGAGTTATGATAGAATACGTCTTTTTATCTGACGAAATGGTGGAATGGCTATCCACTTCCCCAAATATTCACGCATGTTCAGTATCTTTCAATGGCTTACCTTGCATTACCGGGTATGAGTGGTTTCTTGCAGAATTGATAGTCTTTTTTGGACTAATTACCAGCCCACATATCTTTTTAATGCAAAATACTAATTCACTTTTGTAATGGCAATTGGAATGATATTCACTTCCTATTTATTTATATATATGCTAGCGCCAATGTTCTCCATGGATACAAGTTATTTACTGTTCCACCTCTATTTTTTGATCTGGGCCGCGATGATTATTTGTTTCTCGCATCTCTATCCTTCTACCAATATAGCTTTGTATTTATCCAGTATTTCGTTCTCTCACTATCTGTTGACAAGGTCGAAGCTATTATATCGAATTATTTTTCTCACTAGTTTTCATCAATAAAAAAAAAAGTAATCCTATTATTATTTTTATATTGTTCGTTGTACAATGAAAAAAAAAGTCTTTTTTCTCTTAAGTAAAAAAAATTGGAATTGTAAACGATATTTTTGGTCTTTTATGAGAACCCTTTTGAATCAAGTATTGTAGTGATTCAAATGGGTTCTCGACAGCCTACATGAAGTAGGAAAGTTTTTCTTATCTTCTATTCTTACTTATTTTTATTTCTATTTCTATATAGGCTTGTTCTATGTCGATTTGTCGTATTTTTCGGTATTTTTTTTCTTTAATTAGATCTTAATGTAAATTAATGAACCATAACTGTGTAACCTATTCCTAATAAATTGACCCCAAAATAGCATATCCAAAATTATACGAAAAGCCTATAGAAGCCACAATTGCGCAATGAAACTTTCCCAATTTTATTTGTTCGAGTATGTAAATAAATCGCAAATAGGGTCCAAGTAATAATGCCCAAGTTTCCTTTGGGTCCCAATTCACAATATGACCCCCATGCCTCATTAGCCATACTGCTCCGAAAGAATACCTATGGTTTTAAAAAGATCAACCCAGACTATAATTACGATAACTCCACTGATCTAATTGTTGAATCTTGAGACCTGTAAATAATTTCGAGAAGAAAAAAAAGAAGTGTTTAGTAAAACCTTGCTTCTGTCTTCATGTATTGATCGTCGACAAGGAAAATACTCATTTAAAAATTGTTTTTTTTTACTAAAAAATCCTTATGCTTTTCGGCAATGTAATGACTTACGAGAGCTACTGATAATAATGAATCCACATCAAAGAGCTGCGTAGCTCAATATCATCATACTTACATGCATCATTACAATTGGATTGGAGAGCGGTTACTACTATTTCGGATTGATGCATTTCAGTTAAAAAGACCTGAAGTTTAGCAAAGCCTTGGGTAAAAAAAGTACTTGCGCGGTTTATTGCGCTTAAATAAATTTTTCCGGTTTTTTCAAATACGGACACAATATGAATAATGGAGAAACCCATGAAAGAACAATGAATGATTCATATTAAACATCACTTAAGGGAAATGTCCCGAATAAATCCAACGAGTGACTAATAATCCTGTTATACAGAAAAAAGCTAGCTATCATGCCTTTTTCTGACGAATCATAGACAGTCACTACGATTTCATCGTCGACTGATAAGCTTATAAAAAAATTGTAATTACAATTGAAACGATCGAAACCGGATATATGACTTAATATATGTTCTAAAGTGGAAAATATCATAAAATTGTTTATTTAATTAAAATAAAAAATGGTGGTAAAACCAATTCTACGGAATTGAAATCAGAATTGATTTATTATAGGACTTATTCTTTGGTTTTAGAAGATGCCAATGCGCCACGCGGACTCGTTTAACCGTGAGATGCTCTAGCACTGGCTTCCTAAGATGCAAGGCGTAGGTCTAACCCGATTTCACATACGGCATACTCGAAATAATAATATATTATTATTTCATTTTAATCGTCGCAGTTGAAGGAGTCAATTCAATATTTTTTTTTTTCATTTTCATTCAATTGATGACTAGATAAGAACTCGTTTTGTTCTCATATGGTATTCGAAGCGTTTCCTATAAAATCTTTTTTATCATTTGTGATTTCATTTGAATGAAAGGAAGTTTCCTTTTTTTTATTTAACAGAGGACGTTTTTCGGTAGTTTATGCATCTCCTAAAATGGAGATCTATGTAACTAATAGTTATGACTTCAATTCAAGGATAAGATATAACTCAAAAAAAAGTGTTTTCATTTTTGATATTTTAAACATCATTTACTGATTTTAATGAATCTAAGATGGACTATTTTTTATCAATGAACAACAAAGTCTTTTTTATAGATCACAGTAACAGTGTGCCATTCCAAATTTTTTTATTTTAACTATTTGTAGAACTCTATTAACCTTAAACCTTAGTTGATTTTTCGTCCTGTAAAGATTTGATTATGATTTAGAAAACTACTTTGATATTGGCCCTGAACATGAACATCTTGTTTGAAGATTTTATTTTATTTTCATTTATTCTTATTATTGATATGACAGATAATGTACCGAATGAGGAAAGATAAGAATCCCCACCGATAAACTATTTCAAAAAAAAAAGTGAACCTTGTCCCTCTTATTCTCTTTTCTTTTTTTTTGAAGTACCAATTTTCCAGATTGATATTTAATCTATGTTTGACTATTTCATTGTCGAAACAAAAAAACCTTTTTGAATTCCGGTAGAAAGAGAAGCTTCGCTACGGAAAAAGCTTTCAACGCTGCCCATAGACCTTCTTTTTTCCAAATGTTTTTACGACATACGTTTTTGAGAGAGAAGTACCTTTTTGAACTTGCCATGAAAAACTTGGAAAAGTTATTCATTCTCTAGTTGAATGTAAAAGACATCTATTGGTATTGGTCCAAACAATTCACATTGTTTTCTTTTTTTTTCTATCTCTGTGTATTTTCGTCGGTGCTATATTTATACATTTATAAAAACAGACATCCGAAAAGTTAAAACCCAATCTTATCTCAAAAATTCCGAATTACTCCAAATTACTTTAGTTTTATATTAGTTGGTCACGCTCAAAAAGAAAAAGAAAAGAAGGAGTACACCTTATTTTTTTTATTTTTAACATTCGAATTAAACACTAGTTACGTTAATTCAAAGATATATGATTATTCTAAAGTCATGCTTATCTTAATTTGTCTTTTCTTTTACTCTCTAATTTCTTCTCCCTGGTATTGAAAGAAAGTGCTCGATATGCTGAGCATTTTTCTACAAAGAAAAACTAAATGTCTTTTATTCGAATGAAAGATAATCAGTTCTACCATGAATTAGTTAATGATTTGAATAAACGAACTAATAAAAAAAAAAGAACCTTATTCTTTTTTTTTTTAATTAGTGGGCCCGTTTTGGTATGCCCTTCCAAATAATTATTTCTATCATAAGTAATGTAATACTACTCTATTTTGGTGTAATTTAACTTGCTCTGATGGATCATAAATTATCATAATACGTATCGTGATACGTAATAATAATCTGAATTTTTTTTCTGCATTTTCCTAAAAATCTTACTTATACTTAATATTCAATATTCAATAAAATAATTAGTTGTTATTTAATTTTAAATTT
>JAGVVM010021791.1:0-16627 GCA_019149425.1 Psidium friedrichsthalianum
TTCTTTCTTTTTTTTTTTGTAAAATTGTGTCAAATTCAATCAATTCGACAAATTTTGGCCAGCCGAAAACATAATATTGTAATATTTTTTTGACTTTTTTTATGTTATTTTTTCCTCCACCTTCCCTCTTCTTCCTTGAGCCGGTCGCTGGACCTCAACAACTGGCTGGAGAAAGAAGAAGAGGAAAGCAAAAAATTAAAATTAAAAAATTACATAAAAGTATTAAAATATTATGTCGCTGAATGGATTGAATTAACACAATTGTAACAAATTTATGACTTAATCGGGAAAAAAAAGTTTAATACTATCATGATATTTGAAATTGTAACACCTTACGACTGCTGCTGTGAGCCCATAAAAAATTCTTGTAATAATTCATCAATGAACAATATACATAATGTAAGGCCCTAATACATCTCATTTTGTCATATCACAAGATAGTCTGGTTGTAGAATAATGCTTTTTATCTCAAAGAAAAATGCCGTTCGCGCGTACGAAGCTGAGCCCTAATCTTAGCCTGCGCGTGCATGGGTCGTGCCGCCCTCTACAACGCGAGGTTGACGAAAAACCAACTTTAATAATGGCTCCGTCGCCGACCGGGGCCTAGAAAGCCACTTAATTCCCGGATTAATACCACGAAAAGTTTTAAATTATATATTGATAAAAAATTATTTTAAATTAATTTTTTGATCATAAAAATTTCAAAATTGATGCATTAGTAAAAAAAAAATATCTCAAAAATTAATTTTTTAACTATAAAAAATCTCAAACTGTTACACCTGTAATAAATTTACCTTTCATTGCTAGGTTAATATCACAAAAAATTTAAAACTAGTACACTTATGATAAAAATGGGCAAACACTATAAATTAATACACCCGTCAATTATCACGTGTTATCTAACTCAGCAATTTAGATTAAAAATCTAATGTAAACTAACACATGGTAAAATTTTTTCACAAATGTATCACTCTAAAATTTTTTATGAATAAAAATTATTTTGAGATAAATTTATTATAAATTTGTTAATTTAAATTTTTCGTATTATTAACCTAAACTTTCTTTCACGTTTTTTTTTCCTTCGAGTTTCCGCACCACGTCTGTCCTAATGTTACTGAATGGAAGCAGTCCTGCCATTTTTTTTAAGGTTCATTTATTTCGCGAAAAATAAGCCATTTTCAAAAAGTTATTTTTCAAGAAAATGACAATATTTTTTTATATTTCACTAAAAAATGAAAATGTTTTGAAAAAATATTTTTGTCGTTTGGCATGGAAAATGTGATTTGATTTTTCAACATCCACTCTTTTTTTTAAAAAATTATTTTTTGTTTATTATTTCCATTATTTTTATTTTTTAAAAATTGATTTTTAAATTATTTATCTTTTTTTTTTTCTCCAACGCCAAGCTCGCTTTCACCCAGACCTTGAATTCATCACCATCGTCGTCCTCGCCCTTCTCTGCCTCGTTCCTCGAGCCTTGAATTGTCCCCATCGACGCCGTCCCAGGCCACAACTGTCTCGCGAGGCCGAGGCCAGCCAGATTTGGTGATAGCTTGCCTCATCGCCTCGAGCTCGGCCTTGCTCGAAGCCGAGGCTAGATCTGGCGAGCTTGGGGACGATTGGGCTCGATTTTCAGGCTGTTGCAGGGCATGTGTCAGGCGGGAACGAGAAGGAGGCCATCGAGCTTGGCGTGCCTAGGGTTTTCAGATCCGGCGAAGCCAGCGAGGCGACGTTGAACGAGAAGAGCTTGAATCATGATCATGCTGCAGGTGAAATTGAGGGCAAGCATCAGGGGCTGGAGGACGAAATCGGTGCTGGAGAGGGAGGCCGTTGAGCTGGGGCGAGGAAGGATCGACCGGAGCGGGGGTAGGTCCAACGGCAGAGGGGATTGTCTCGAGAGAGAGACTATGGATTGATAAAGGCGACCGAAGGAGCTCTGAGGAGTCGCCGGCGAGCAAGGAAAAGCCCTCCGCCGGTGGAGGACTTGAGGATCAGCGGTGGACGGGAATTAGGCGACGCTCGACGGTGGTGTGCAGCGGTCACGGGCGATGCTAAGGGAGATGTCCTCCTCCTTCCTCCTCAGCGTTTTAGAGAGAGAGAGAGAGAGAGAGAGAGGGGGGACAGACGCTTTTGGTGAGAAATAATGTTTTAAGGACATAATGAGGCCCTTCTATTGTCATCAAGAAACCTTTTGTGAGAGGGTTGATGGATATTTAACAAAAATTAACAGATGATTAAGAACAAATAATTCAACAGTTTTTTTTTGGTGGTATAAAAAAAATTAACAGTTGATTAAGAATGTTTCTAATGAATGATCAATAAGAGAAATTGTCAGTTTGCTTTTTTTTTTTTATGATTCTCTCAAAAATGCTTAAATGCCCATTAGTTAATAATACTTAAAAGTCAAATAAAGGATCTTCAAATCATGTTTAAGTAAATTTAAGCTATGCACATGGTCAAAAACATATATTTGTCTTAGCATGTGCGATCCACGTGACATTCTACTAGTTAATAAGCATATGATAAATAGGTGGTGTGGCTCCTCGAGGAATTTACAAAGGTTCTCCTTGTTGATCTTCACACCAACTAATGGACCATGAATTGTCTCGGTTCGATGATATCTTTGCTCGGAAATTAGAGCCGTTAATGGGTGGGCCGGATTGGGTTTGAGTTGAATCGAAAATGATACAAATCATATTGACCCATTTCCATGCAATATAATTTAGGGACTCATACACAACCCAACCCATATTACTAAAACTCTTCAATATTAAACCTAGTTTATAAAAACTTGTTTCTTTTATATATATTTATATTTTATGTACATTGCTAAAACACTGTGAACAATTTTTGTATTTTTTTAAATAACATAATTTTTAATATTTTCTTTCTTTCTTTCCTTCTTCTTTTTTTTTTTTTCATTCTACGTCCAGCGAGGGTCAATGGCTGACAACTGTTGATGGCCAATGCTCAATGATGGCCGCGGTGACCAGCGATTGATGACTCTTGTCAGATTTCATAGAAAATTAAAAGAATTTTAAAAAATGACTTGTTTATGGCATACTTAAACTTATTATATAACTAACAAATTAATATCTATTTAAGATCCATTAATTCGTTAACTAACCCATTTATGACCCACTCAAGCTTGTCTTTAAAACTTATAGCAACTTATTTTTGACCCACATCATTAAATATTTGCTAAAATATGGGCATAAACTCATTTTGCCACCTCTATCGAAAATAAGCTACATTTACATGGGAAAATTTTTTTTTGACTTTGGTACAATAATTTCTTTGCTTACACATTTAATCTTGGGGAAAAGTATAAAAAAAGTTATAAACTTATTGTATTGATACCAATCCAATGATAAACCTCTCAATTATGGGGAAGGCAACAATATCAGAGCCCCAAGGCACCTTGATAATGCAAGGGCTGAGGGAAGGCTCGAGGTTGCCAGTGACAACGACGAGGGTCTTGGGCTTGTTTTTGGACACCATTGGGGGCTGAGAGGGCGGCGGACATCGAGGCAGACGACCTCAACGGTTGAGCCATTTTCAAAGGGCAAATCGGCAGATGAAGTGATGAAGAGGCAGCGGACGAGACGAGGACGAGATTCGCATGAGAGAGAGAGAGAGAGAGGCTTTCAAATTTTCTAACACGTGGGTCCAAATTTGACACATGTCACTAACTGAATGGACTTTTATAAAAATGATGTGGCACCACTTGTGGGTTCAAATATGACAAATATGCAATATTTTCTACCTCGCCCACTTAGCAGGAGTAGAAACTACGATGACTCACCTCAGGCGCAGGTCGCTACTATACAAGCCTACCTGACAGTAACTAACTAAAGTTGACGTGAAGTCTACTTTCTTCACCATCACTCCCTAAGTTGAGAGAAAATATTTTTCCTCCCTTCTTCTTAGGAAATGCCTTCGAATTTTTACGTCCCAAAGTTCAGACGAAGTAGTTTTTGGACTTGTTCAGGTCCAGTCAGAAAAGGACTTTCACATCAAGAAAATGTAAAATAGATAAAAGGAAAAGGTGAGGATTTGGGTTGGTTCTACAGTTCTATGCCCGTTATAGTTCAAGAACATCGCCCAAATTCGGAAATTCAATGCGTTATAACTTTTCAATGAACAAGTCGTATTATTTCATTTTGTAAGTACCACGATTTACTTTTCTCTTGGAGATCGAACGATTGTCATCTATGTATCGATCGATCGGTTTCTACTTTGTTCCACCCGATTGATTTGAACTCATCATGTTTCCCGAGAGCGGAAATTCGAAGATATTCCATTGTTTTTTAGGTCATAACTCGTTGTAATTGTAGTCGTCATGTCGATAATCGGTGAAATATGTCGTGATGACGTTTCCAGGAATTAGTTGTAACCGGTCATCGTACATCTAATTGTTTCGTACCAATGTCCGAACATCGGTTGCCTATTCCTATTTTGGTCGATCCATGGTGTACGACAGTACCGAAAATAGTGATATCTAATCCTTTTTTTTTAATATTTTCTTTGATAATGTTCAACTTAGGCTCAAAGACCGGAAGTCAATTGTAAGACTAAGGGTGCGCATGGTAACATTTCTGAAAGTTGATTTCTAGAGCAGAAATCTATTTGATAATTTAACTTATAAAGCAAGAATCCGTTTGATAATTTTTTTTACTTCTGATAGAAATTTCCACATATGAAGTGAATTTTCACTTTGAAGTTATTTTTCCTAATTTGAAAGTTAAAAAAGAGTGATTCTCAACTCAAAAAATATTTATCGTCTCCCCTTCTTTTCATTACGCCTCACTCTCTTTTCAACCATGCCCGCCACCGCTCGCGACAACTGCCACCCATCACCCCTTGCCGCTAACCACCACCCCACCGCGGCCGTCGACTGCCAACCCTCGCCACCGACCATCGTCCGGCTCGTAGCTGCCGACCGCCGCCATTGTCTCTAGCCACAAGAGTAAAAAAAATAAATAATAATTTTTATTTTTTAATAAGTAAATAATATTTTTGTAATAATAAAAATTATTTTTGAAAGAAATTTAAAAATTTTTAAAATAAAGTAGAAATTTTTTGACAGCTGATAATAATTTTTTTTTAAAAAATTTGTTAATAATATTTCATAAGTGTGGCCGGCTCGACTTGAGGTAGTGACCACGACAAAGACATTCCCCTGTTATGATTATCGCCATAGACTAGACTAACCACCGCGGAAAAGGCGCGTCCTACTACGCTGTCATAGTTCCTAATCACTTCAAACAACTAATAAACAAATCATTTGCCATTGAGCAATTCTTTAGTTTAAAGGATTATTACCGTACAAATTTCCTATTTGATACTCCGCGATACACTTACCACAAATTAATTTTTATCTTTCACGATAATTCCAAACCGCTACTTCCATAACACTTTTCCAAATTAATTCTCGTCTCACAAAAGAAAAATTCAAATCGATACCTCTAAGTCAAATCTACCCTTCATTAACATTTCATCCAATCTTCCATTAAAATGCATGCATATCAACACACATGACACATGTCTGCAAGATGGATTTGACATAATTTTTTTTTTTTGAAAAATTCAATGTGAAAAATCCACATTTGTTGACGGCATGCATTTTACCGAAGAGAAGATTTAAATCATGGATAACAATTTGAGATTTTTTTTCAGATGAAAATTAATTTCTTATAAATACATCATGAAGTACCGGGTTAGATTTTTTTGCCCGAAGAAAATTATTTTAGATAAATGTATCATAAAGTACCAATTGGAGAGTTTCATAACCGTTCGAAGTCCATTCAGGGTGCATTTATTTCGCAAAAAAAAATCCACAAGACAGAAGACTTTCCTAGCTCGATCTTTTATAATGCTTTGGAAAATGAGTCAAACAAAAATATTTTCATTGGACAAACGCAGCATTAGATTGCACTCGCACACTTTCAATCATGCATTTCACGAGATGGGGACTTTGAGAGAAAGTTAACCATCAGCTCTCTTGGGAGTTGCTTTTTGCTGAACCAGTTCTTGAGGGCACCTTTTCATTTTTCAAGGTACCAAAGCAAGTTCAATACAGTATGCTTGGTTCAGTCCAAAAATGCCATTTCTGGAGTCAAATCTTAATAGCCGAAACATTCGAAATAAAAATTGATACGCCATTCTTGATTCTGCTATCAGAAATCAAATTATCATACAAACCTACAACCTGATGCCTCTGTGGCGATGGTATAACTTGTCTCAACCCATCTGGGTCATGTCCACAGCGTAATGCAACTTCTGTTAGCCCCCACAACGTAAGTTAGTCGTGTTGCACGTGCGAGCACATCACGTGGCTGACCACTCCGCTATCCACTTTACCCGCCTCTTCACAAATTCTCGAGACCGTGACTATATTTTGTATACCTCAACCACTAGTATTTAATTGGACCGTCCAAGCTTCCTGAAGCAAACTGTTCACATCGAAGAAAGGAAGGGCAAAAACCATCTTTAGGAAGATTCATATGAAACCATCATTCATTGTCAAGGAAAAATAACTGAGACTACACTACCCAAACCCAGGACAATTCAAATGCCTTGCCTACGTCATTCAAGTGCTGCTGGGTTCGAAAGGGAAGCTACGATAATTACCTGCCGAACGATTGGATTTGCCGACGATGTAAACTCATGGGTCATTCCTTCCCAGACTATCTTTCCCTCGTAAAGAAAAATCAACCTGAACATGTTCATTTACTCTTATCGATATACTCTTGAACAGAAAGAAAAGGGACAAGGAGAACACATAGAATAATGGGAAAAATTTCCAGAGAAAGTAGAACCTGTCGACAGCTCTTTGGATGGTGCTGTGCTGATGAGTGACAACCACATATGACGTTATCTTCCCAGGCATTCCAAGAGCATCTTCACCTTTCAAATGCACAGATCGGATAAGATCTTCAACCACAGTGGATGCAATAGGATCAAGCCCAGCCGTTGGTTCATCATACAAGAGTACCTTCAAGATACAGAAAAATCAGGAACAAGGTGAAGGCTTAGACCCAATATCTTCCCTTGCAGAATAGTTATGTTTTGCATGTTTTAAGCAGTCACAGAGATGATGGAGGAATCAATGAGAATGGAAGAATCAGACATCTGAACAAATTGTACTTGTGTTGTAGACTTAGTTTTGCTCACCATATTGTGATTTCTTCCTCTTTCAAACCTCAAAAGTGTAGGAATACACGTTGGACTAAGATTCTTAGATTCTGTTTCCTCAGGGGAAACCAACATTTTCCTAAGACAACATAGCACAAGCAAATGCGACAAAAAATAGCCACTTTTCAATGGAGCTTTCAAAAGAAAAATCACTATAAACACATGCTCATGAGAAGTCACAAACTGAAACTGCTGAAAGGACCTTCCTTTTAGAAGCTGAGGACAAAAACAAGTGGCAGCGACTTAAAATCATTTTTCTCTCAATCAATCAAAACCATCAATGAATACCAAGGCAAGATCATACTCTCCGCTCATACAGGTGCGACATTATCACAGAAACCCAAAGGGACGTAGGCCCTCTTTTGCAGCTTTGGGATGCCTTGATTACCCTTTGATTTGCAAATTTGAAGACATAAACTCAAGTGCTGGGAAAATGAAGATATCTGAAAATCTAGTTTATTCTTGAAATGACACCACGTCTTCAAGCGCTTGCAGAAAAATTCCAAAAGAAGATTAAGGAGGAAGAGCATGTAATACCTCTGGCTCTATTGAATCCTTAGAGGTATCAAAAATAATAGACCGAGCTAAAGCAACACGTTTCTTCATTCCTCCAGACAATTCAGAGGGTAATCGATCCTCAGCTCCCTGAAATACACCATTTAATAACACTCTAATAAGTTAACTCTTTCATTCTTCTCCACTCACGTCAACTGCAAGTTAGTTGTTAGCAATAAAAAACAGACTGCAACCTTAAATAGTAGAGTCTACTGAACTTATTCCATTAGCCTCTTATTACACGTGTGAACTTACGCTATAGAATCAACATTATAACCAAAATATGGTAAATCAAATATAACACCGGATGGCAAAACGAGGAGATTTATCGTGGCTTTGAGGCCACATATCCTTATAGCTCTTTAACATGTGGTCAAAAACACCAGGTGAAGCTCAATTTATACCCATTTATTTTAGATCGTATATATGATATTTCTCCCTCATCTGAACTCAGACATGCAGACTAAAAATTCTCAGCTTAGAATACCTTCAATCCAACGGCAGCCAAGGTCTCTGTCACAAGCTCGGAGATTTTATCTTCATGCATGTTGGAATTTTCATATCTGTGAGAGATCACCAAAGTAGTCAACAATTTTCTCTGCAAAAGCAACTCAAAACTCTGAAGGAAAAACTGACTGAAGCTGATGTCAGAGATGATTTAGTGGTCTCTTACAATAGAAAACCAACATTTTCCAGAACGGTGAGGGAATCAAAAAAGTGCAGCACTTTGAAATACCTGCCAGAAAAAGGAGAAGAAACGGTTGGCTTGGTCAAGATTAGACAAGCAATGCAATTTT
This sequence comes from Psidium friedrichsthalianum, assembly GCA_019149425.1. Taxonomy (NCBI): domain Eukaryota; kingdom Viridiplantae; phylum Streptophyta; class Magnoliopsida; order Myrtales; family Myrtaceae; genus Psidium; species Psidium friedrichsthalianum. The sequence continues at coordinate 8,550 of JAGVVM010021791.1, forward strand.
TTTTTTTTTGGTTAGGTGCGAGGGGCAGGGGTGGGACTAACCTTGCCTATCGCTAACATTAGTTTGAGATAAGTAGGGAGAAGTTTTCATCACGTAGGAAGCGAGCCGGTCATCATCAGTGACGAGGAGATATCTGGTCTGCGAATAGGATTGGTTAGTCCCACCCCTGCCCCTCGCACCTAACCAAAAAAAAAAAAAATTGCATTGCTTGTTAATCATTGACCAAAGCCACCGTTTCTTCTCCTTTTCTGCAGGTATTCACAAAGTGCTGCACTTTTTGATTCCCTCACCGTTCGGGAAAATGTTGGTTTTCTATGTAAGAGACCACTAAAATCATCTCTGACATCAGCTTCAGTCAGTTTTTCCTTCAGAGTTTTGAGTTGCTTTTGCAGAGAAAATTGTTGACTACTTGGTGATCTCTCACAGATATGAAAATTCCAACATGCATGAAGATAAAATCTCCGAGCTTGTGACAGAGACCTTGGCTGCCGTTGGATTGAAGGTATTCTAAGCTGAGAATTTTTAGTCTGCATGTCTGAGTTCAGATGAGGGGAGAAATATCATATACGATCATAAAATATAATGGGCATAAATTGAGCTTCACCTGGTGTTTTGACCACATGTTAAAGAGCTATAAGGATATGTGGCCTCAAAGCCACGATAAATCTCCTCGTTTTGCCATCGGTGTTATATTTATTTACCATATTTGGTTATAATGTTGATTCTATAGCGTAAGTTCACGCGTGTAATAAGAGGCTAATGGAATAAGTTCAGTAGAGATCTACTATTTAAGGTTGCAGTCCGTTTTTATTGCTAACAACTAACTTGCAGTTGACGTGAAGTGGGAGAAGAATGAAAGAGTTAACTTATTAGAGTGTTATTAAATGGTGTATTTCAGGGAGCTGAGGATCGATACCCTCTGAATTGTCTGGAGGAATGAAGAAACGTGTTGCTTTAGCTCGGTCTATTATTTTTGATACCTCTAAGGATTCAATAGAGCCAGAGGTATTACATGCTCTTCCTCCTTAATCTTCTTTTGGAATTTTCTGCAAGTGCTTGAAGACGTGGTGTCATTTCAAGAATAAACTAGATTTTCAGATAACTTCATTTTCCCAGCACTTGGAGTTTATGTCTTCAAATTTGCAAATCAAAGGGTAATCAAGGCCATCCAAAGCTGCAAAAGAGGGCCTACGTCCCTTTGGGTTTCTGTGATAATGTCGCACCTGTATGAGCGGAGAGTATTATCTTGCCTTGGTATTCATTGATGGTTTTGATTGATTGAGGAGAAAATGATTTTAAGTCGCTGCCACTTGTTTTTGGTCCTCAGCTTCTAAAAGGAAGGTCCTTTCAGCAGTTTCAGTTTGTGACTTCTCATGAGCATGTGTTTATAGTGATTTTCTTTTGAAAGCTCCATTGAAAAGTGGCTATTTTTGTCGCATTTGCTTGTGCTACGTTGTCTTAGGAAAATGTTGGTTCCCCTGAGGAAACAGAATCTAAGAAGAATCTTAGTCAACGTGTATTCGCCACACTTTTGAGGTTTGAAAGAGGAAGAAATCACAATATGGTGAGCAAAACTAAGTCTACAACACAAGTAGCAATTTGTTCAGATTTCTGATTCTCCATTCTCATTGATTCCTCCATCATCTCTGTGACTGCTTAAAAACATGCAAAACATAACTATTCTGCAAGGAAGATATTGGGTCTAAGCCTTCACCTTGTTCCTGATTTTCTGTATCTTGAAGGTACTCTTGTATGATGAACCAACGCTGGGCTTGATCCTATTGCATCCACTGTGGTTGAAGATCTTATCCGATCTGTGCATTTGAAAGGTGAAGATGCTCTTGGAATGCCTGGGAAGATAACGTCATATGTGGTTGTCACTCATCAGCACAGCACCATCCAAAGAGCTGTCGACAGGTTCTACTTTCTCTGGAAATTTTTCCCATTATTCTATGTGTTCTCCTTGTCCCTTTTCTTTTGTTCAGAGTATATCGATAAGAGTAAATGAACATGTTCAGGTTGATTTTTCTTTACGAGGGAAAGATAGTCTGGGAAGGAATGACCCATGAGTTTACATCGTCGGCAAATCCAATCGTTCGGCAGGTAATTATCGTAGCTTCCCTTTCGAACCCAGCAGCAATTGAATGATGTAGGCAAGGCATTTGAATTGTCCTGGGTTTGGGTAGTGTAGTCTCAGTTATTTTTCCTTTACAATGAATGATGGTTTCATATGAATCTTCCTAAAGATGGTTTTTGCCCTTCCTTTCTTCGATGTGAAACAGTTTGCTTCAGGAAGCTTGGACGGTCCAATTAAATACTAGTGGTTGAGGTATACAAAATATAGTCACGGTCTCGAGAATTTGTGAAGAGGCGGGTAAAGTGAGGATAGCGGAGTGGTCAGGCCACGTGATGTGCTCGCACGTGCAACACGACAACTTACGTTGTGGGGGCTAACAGAAGTTGCATTATGCTGTTGGACATGACCCAGATGGGTTGAGACAAGTTATACCATCACCACAGAGGCATCAGGTTGTAGGTTTGTATGATAATTTGATTTCTGATAGCAGGATCAAGAATGGCGTATCGAATTTTATTTCAAATGTTTCGGCTATTAAGATTTGACTCCAGAAATAGCATTTTTGGACTGAACCAAGCATACTGTATGAACTTACTTTCGTACCTTGAAAAATGAAAGGACCCTCAAGAACTGGTTCAGCAAAAAGCAACTCCCAGAGAGCTGATGGGTTAACTTTCTCTCGGAGTCCCCATCTCGTGAAATGCATGATTGAAAGTGTGCGAGTGCAATCTAATGCTGCGTTTGTCCAATGAAAATATTTTTGTTTAACTCATTTTCCAAAAGCATTATAAAAGATAAAGCTAGGAAAGTCTTCTGTCTTGTGGATTTTTTCACGAAATAAATGCACCCTGAATGGACTTCGAACGGTTATGAAACTCTCGAATTGGTACTTTATGATACATTTATCTAAAATAATTTTCTTCGGGCAAAAAAATCTAACCCGGTACTCATGATGTATTTATTAGAAATTAATTTTCATCTGAAAAAAAAATCTCAAATTGTTACCCACGATTTAAATCTTCTCTTCGGTAAAATGCATGCCGTCAATAAATGTGGATTTTTCACATTGAATATGTCAAAAAAAAAAAATTATGTCAAATCCGTTTGCAGGACATGTGTCATGTGTGTTGATATGCATGCATTTAATGGAAGATTGGATGCAATGCTAATGAAGGGTAGATTTGATTGAGGTACGGTTTGAATTTTTCTTTTTGTGAGACGAGATTTAATTTGGAAAATGGTTATGGAAGTAGTGGTTTGGAATTATCGTGAAAGATAAAAATTAATTTGTGGTAAGTGTTATCACGGAGTATCAAATAGGAAATTTGTATGGTAATAATCCTTTAAACTAAAGAATTGCTCAATTGCAAATGATTTGTTTATTAGTTGTTTGAAGTGATTAGGAACTATGACACAGAGGACGCCTTTTCCGCGGTGGTTAGTCTAGTCTATGGCGACAATCATAACAGGGGTATGTCTTTGTCGTGCTGTCACTACTCAAGTCGAGTCGGCCAGTATTTCTGAAATATTATTAACAAAATTTTTTAAAAAAAATTATTATCAGCTGCCAAAAATTTTTTACTTCATTTTAAAAACTTTTTAAATTTCTTTCAAAAATAATTTTTATTATTACAAAAATATTATTTTCTTATTAAAAATAAAATTATATTTTTTTTTTTACTCTTGCGGCTAGAGCAATGGCGGCGGTCGGCAGCTACGAGGGGGCGATGGTCGGTGGCTGAGGGTTGGCAATGACGGCCGCGGTGGGTGGTGGTAGCGGCAAGAGGGTGATGGGTGGCAGTTGTCGCAGGCAAGCGGTGGCGGGCATGGTTGAAAAGAGAAGTGAGGCGTAATGAAAAGAAGGGGAGACGATAAATATTTTTTGAGTGAGAATCACTCTTTTTAACTTCTCAAATAGGAAAAAATAACTTCAAAAAGTGAAAATTCACTTCATATGGGAAAATTTCTATCAGAAGTAAAAAAAATTATCAACGGATTCTTGCTTTATAAGTTAAATTATCAAATAGATTTCTGCTCTAGAAATCAACTTCAGAAATGTTACCACGCGCACCCTTAGTCTTACAATTGACTTCCGGTCTTTGAGCCTAAGTTGAACATTATCAAAAAAATATTAAAAAAAAGGATTAGATATCACTATTTTCGGTACCGTCGTACACCATGGATCGACCAAAATAGGAATAGGCAACCGATGTTCGGACATTGGTACGAAACAATTAGATGTACGATGACCGGTTACAAACTAATTCCTGGAAAACGTCATCACGACATATTTCACCGATTATCGACATGCGACTACAATTACAACGAGTTATGACCTCAAAAACAATGGGAATATCTTCGAATTCCCGGGCTCTCAGGAAACATGATGAGTTCAAATCAATCGGGTGGAACAAAGTAGAAACCGATCGATCGATACATAGATGACAATCGTTCGATCTCCAAGAGAAAAGTAAAACGTGGTACTTACAAAATGAAATAATACGACTTGTTCATTGAAAAGTATAACGCATTGAATTTCCGAATTTGGGCGATGTCTTGAACTATAACGGGCATAGAACTGTAGAACCAACCCAAATCCTCACCTTTTCCTTTTATCTATTTTACATTTTCTTGATGTGAAAGTCCTTTTCTGACTTGGACCTGAACCAAGTCCAAAAACTACTTCGTCTGAACTTTGGGACGTAAAATTCGAAAGGCATTTCCTAAGAAGAAGGGAGAAAAATATTTTCTCTCAAACTAGGGAGTGATGGTGAAGAAAGTAGACTTCACGTCAACTTTAGTTAGTTACTGTCAGGTAGGCTTGTATAGTTAGCGACCTGCGCCTGAGTGAGTCATCGTAGTTCTACTCCTGCTAAGTGGGCGAGTTAGAAAATATTGCATATTTGTCATATTTGAACCCACAAGTGGTTGCCACATCATTTTTATAAAAGTCCATTCATTTAAGTGACATGTGTCAATTTGGACCCACGTGTTAGAAAATTTGAAAGCCTCTCTCTCTCTCTCTTCATGCGATCTCGTCCTCGTCTCGTCCGCTGCCTCTTCCATCACTTCATCTGCCGCTCTTGCCTTGGAAATGGCTCAAAACTCGTTGAGGTCGTCTGCCTCGAGTCCGGCCGCCCTCTCAGCCCCAATGGTGTCCAAAAACAAGCCCAAGACTCCTCGTCGTTGCACTGGCAACCGCGAGCCTTCCCTCAGCCATTGCATTATCAAGGTGGCCCTTGGGGCTCTGATATTGTTGCCTTTCCCCATAATGAGAGGTTTATCCATTGGATTGGTATCAATACAATAAGTTTATAACGTTTTTTATACTTTTCCAAGATTAAATGTGTAAGCAAGAGAAATTATTTGTACCAAAGTCAAAAAAATTTTCCCATGTAAATGTAGCTTATTTTCGATAGTAGAGGTGGCAAATGCGTTTATAGCCCATATTTTAGCAACTATTTAATGAGGTGGAGTCAAAAATAAGTTGCTATAAGTTTTAAGAACAAGCTTGAGTGGGTCATAAATGGGTTAGTAACGAATTAATGGGATCTAAAATAGATATAATTTGTCTAGTTATATAATAAGTTTAAGTATTGACCATTATAAACAAAGTCATTTTAAAAATTCTTTTAATTTTCTATGAAATCTGACAAGAGTCATCAATGCTGGTTCACCGCGGCCATCATGAGCATGGCCATCAACAGGTGTCAGCCATTGACCCTCGCTGGACGTTAGAATGAAAAAAAAAAAAAAGAAGGCAAGGAAAGAAGAAAAGAAAAATATTAAAATTATGTTATTTAAAAAAATACAAAAATTGATCACAGTGTTTTAGCAATGTACATAATAATATAAATATATATAAAAGAAAAAACAGTTTTTATAAAAGGTTAATATTGAAGAGTTTTCAGTTAAAGGGTGGTTGTGTATGAGTCCCTAAATTAATTGCATGAAATGGGTCAACTATGATTGTATCTATTCTGATCACTCAAACCCACCCACACCACTGCTTTCGCCACACGATAGGCTATCATCGAAACCGAGTACAAATTCGATACCACAATGGTCCCATTAGTTAGGTGTGATTGTGATGTGATTGAAGGAAGAATCAACAAGGAGGAACCTTTTGTAGATATGCCTCGAGGAGGATAGGCCCACAACACCTATTTATGCATATGCTATTTAACTAGTGATAGAATGTCCACTGTGGATCGCAGCATGCTTTACCTAAGACAAATATATGGTTTTTGACATGCCTGATAGCTTGTTAAATTTACTTCTTAAACATGACGTTTGAAGGATTCTTTATATTGACTTTTTACGAAGTATTATTAAATTAGCTAGGGATATTTCAATTTTGATTTCATTCATTTTTTTCTATTGCTTTTTCGATATCCAATTTTTATTTTCATTTGCAAATATTATAATTTATCACATTATGTTTTCTCTATCCATTTGTGTTATTTCAGTTTTTAATTCATTTATCCATTTGTACATATTTTAACTCTTGTCATTTAAGCAACAGTTTCTTGAAGAGGACAGGGGAGACATCAGTGGAAACGTGAGAAGGAGACGAGAAGAGAACGTAGTAGAGAATCATAAAAAAAAACGAAAAATAAAAAAAAAAAAAAAGCACACAAAACTGACCAATTTCTCTCTTAGTTGAATCATTTCATTTAAGAGAACACATTCTTATAACATCTTGTAATTTTTTAGTATACCTACCAAACCAAAAAAAAAAAGAAAACCTCGCCGAGTTTGAATTATTGGTTCTTAATCCATCTGTTTGAAATTTTTGTTAATATCCTCAACCCTCCCACAAAAGGTTTTCCTTGATGACAAAGTAGAAAGGGCTCCATTTGGTCCTTAAAACATTATTCTCACCTAAAAGCGGTCTGCCCCCCCTCTCTCTCTCGTACCTTCCTCTCTCATCTCTAAAACGGCTGCTGAGGAGGATACAAGGAGGGAGGAAGTTAGCTCCCGTAGCAAGTCGCCCGTGACCCTTGCACACCACCGTCGAGCGTTCGCCTAATCTCCCGTCCACCGCTGTGATCCTCAAGGTCCGTACCACGGCGCGAGGGCGATTTCCTTGCTACCTCCGAGGTGACGGGCGAATCGCCTTCAGAGCTCCGTCGGTTCTCTTGCCTTTATCCACAAAAAATCATAGTCTCGCCTCTCTGAGACAATCCCCTCTCGCCGTTGGACATACCCGCGACTTCGGTCACTCCTCCTGCGCCCTAGCTCAACGGCCTCCATCTCCACATCCGATTGCGTCCTCCAGCCCCTGATGCTTGCCCTCAATTTCACCTTGCAGCATGATTCCATGATCGAAGCTCTCTCCCGTCAACGTCGCCTCGCTGGCTTCGCAGGATCTGAAAACCCTAGGCACGCCAAGCTCGATGGCCATCCTTTCTCGTTTCCCCGCCTGACACCAGCCTCTGCAAACAGCTCTGAAAATTCGAGCCAAGAGCCCCAAGCTCGCCAGATCTAGCCTCGGCCTCGAGCAAGGCCGAGCTCGAGGCGATGAAGGCAAGCTATCACCAAAATCTAGGCGGCCTCGGCCCTCGCGAGACAGTTGTAGGTCCTAGCGGACACGGTCGTTTCGATGGGACCAATGCGAAGAAAAGGCTCGAGGAACGAGGCAGGAGAAGGTCGAGGACGACGAGGTGGATGGAATTCAAGGTCTGGGTTGAAAGCTGAGATTGGCGTGGAGGGAAAAAAATTATTAAAAGATGAAATAATTAAAAATCAATTTTTAAAAAAATAAAAAAAAAAATAATGGAATAATAAACAAAAAAATTTTTTTTAAAAAAAAGAGGGGGTGATGTGAAAAATCAAATCACATCTTTACCGCCAAAACGACAAAAAAATATTTTCAAAACATTTCATTTTTTTATGTGAAATATACAAAAAAAATATTGTATTTTATTGAAAAATAACTTTTGAAAATGGCCTTAGTTTGCGCGGAAATAAATGAACCTTAAAAAAAAAAATGGCAGGA
>JAGVVM010021795.1:0-17860 GCA_019149425.1 Psidium friedrichsthalianum
TTAACTAGCACAGGTAGTATTTCTGAGACATCGCATTTACAAATCGACAATCTTCTCCATCCTTTTTAACAAAGAATGAGAGCACTACAAGGAGAGCTTTTGAACACATATGGACCTCCCTATAAATTTGGTGGAACTGCCCTTGGGATGCGAGGGTATTTGGTAAAGTCGTCTCCTCACAATAGATCCCGACTATGAAATTTCAAGGCCTGACTTTCAGTTTGACGATTTAATACCCGTTACCTAATAGGCCTGACCATGACAAATAGCTTTAGTCGCTTTTGTCGATTGATTAGGTTTTAACTGCTCATGCCTTGTTGGATCCCAGTCCGCATCTGAGAGTTTAGCTTCAGATGTATCTGTAGGGGAGGAATCTCAAGTCCACAAAAGGAGCTTTCCATACCATATATACCAAAGAGTAGGGAGTTGCCCAATTGAAGTTAGGATGCTATCAATGCATATGGTAACCTCTCATGTATCTCAAAAGTTCTCTGTATTTGTTTAGATGGTGTTCTTGATATTTTATTGATGTTTCTACAACTCCATCCATTTGTGGGAAGTAAGAGAAAAATTTAGATGTCTGACCTTAAAGCAATCAAACAGATTGTTAACCATTATGTTAAAATTAAAACTTATTGTCTGTATGATTAAGCCTGGGCGGTACATATATTGAGATTATATCCCATATGAAACTTTACCATGCTCTGTACCGTGACGTTAGGTAGAATTGGCTTCGATCCACTTAGTGAATGATAGTATCGAAGCCACCACAAAATAAGTGATGTCATTTGAAGGTTTAGGTTGTAAATTTATTATATCAATACATCACATAGAGGAAAGCAGGCCTGGCATTGGTAAGTTCATTGGAGCATTAATTCCTATCCCCATATACCTGACACTGATAGCGATGACTCACATATTGGTTGCATCTAACTCCATGGTCATCCTAAATAAAATCGAGTTAATAAATCTTCCGTGTAAGGAGAGGGGCTCCGAATAATATGGTTACGCTCTCATCATGAATTTCGTATTAGTAGAATCACTTCTTTGGCCTCCAACCTGGGTTCAATTTCAACATCAACATCACATCACCTTATCCCAAAGTTGGGGTCGGCAGTCGATGAACTCGAAGCGAAAAGCTTAGAATATACTAAAATCTCTCCAATTGGTTAGGTATTCCACCTTAAATAGATAAATGTTAATGTCCATCTAAACGGAGATCGGACCCCTACAATCACATGTAATAAACTGGTTTTTGATACGGAAATCCTAGACTTCTAATCCAGGCTATTCACCTATTAAATTGGTTGATAGGGAAACCCTCGTCCTCAAGTCATTCTGCGTTCTTGACAGATATCAAATGGTTCTTTGTTGAACTCTTTAAAAATTTCTTTAAACTAAGATTATGAAATGAGCTTGCGGACCTTAATTTTACCATTAACTACTGGGTTTGCCAAGATGATAAGAATGGAATCTTATAAAAGCTTCATTTCTTACCACTCCAAACTGGGGTACGATCATAATTCCTATGCCCTACATAAGGAACCCATACCCTTCTTGGGGGATAAAACTAGGCTGGTACAGGGCTCTTCAGATATTATAGCGATAGTAACACTTTCTACTGAGTAGATTTTATTACAGGAATTCTACTATGCTGTTTTGTCAACCCATCCCGAAAATAAAATACAGATGTACCAGTAATTACACCGGAGCATCTTGGTTTTGAAGAAAAAGTGGAATAATACGGCAGAAAGTAGCTAAAGTTCAAGAGGGGGCTACATGAACAAGTATATAGGCAAGCCAGATTTAAGAAAATTAAAATCATGGCAAGCACAAAACTAGAATTCGAAACATGCCACGTTGATAAATCAGAATACACTTACCACGGATTGAACGAACATGTGATTTTCTCCAGAGGCATGAAGCTCCTTACTACTGCCATTTACAGATTTCCATCCGGGAAGCTCCAGGACCTTTATTTTTCGCAGCAGCTACCTTCTTAGCAGCATCTTGTAAAGCATCCAGTGCCACATATAAATGTAGATGGACTTTGCTCCTTCTTCCACGTATTTAATTGCCTCCTGGCGTAAATTATTATACCGCACTGTTAGAGATTCTCGAGGATCATTTGGTACTTCGGTAGCATTCTCATTGGTCATGGAACCACCCTTCGCATTTTCTAGTCCATCTTTTCAGTATATATGAGAGGGCAGTGTCAAAACATTTTTTGCTCTAAAACAGCCAGGATATGTCTACAAATGATTCCAGTATATTCAAACATTTGGCAGCTGCAGTGGGCTTTCATCTCAAAAGAATTGAAACTAACAGTGTGGCTTTGCGCTATTCCCCATATTTGCACCCGGTAAGTGCTGACTGCTCCTGAATCCTCAATTTTGGTTGCAGGATTCGCAAGAGTCTCAACTAATTCCTCCTGAAATTTCATAAAAGATTCTTCTTGTAAATAACTCGGCAGCTTGTTTCTCCATAGGAGACGGTGTCTTCAGAACAGGTGAAGTATTGGTTGTGTCATAATCAGCTTTTAGTTCCTTTTCATGCCAATTTGCTACAGCTTTTTCATACTGCTTAATTACCATCTGTATCGTCGTTGATGCATTGACATAACCATCAAAAAAAAGTATTCAAACCTTCACTTCTCTCTGCCAAGCCTAAATCTCCAAAAAAGGTATCTCTCATGTAAAGTGGGACCCATTGCCCCGAGCACTATAAATTGACTGAAGCCATTCTTTATCTGTGATGTAATATCTTTGCAGCAGTGACTCCCAGGATGCTTCAAACTCATCAATTGTCTCAGCCTCGTTTATGCATCTTCTAAATTCAAATTCAAAAGTGGGATGTGATTGGTAAAGGTCTGCCAGCTTGTCTTGAGTTTCTCTAAATATGCCCCACTTGCAAAAAACGGTGGCGAGTACCAGGAAGAACTTGTGAAACAGCTGCTTGGATAATTCCGTCGGGATCGGTGGTGATAGAGACAGGATACCGTCCAGCCATCGAATGAAGCCAAGTTTGGAGCACCCAAATGAAAGAGGACTCCGAATCATTCAAAATCAATGCGCAACCGAACAAAACCGGCTGCCCATGATGATTCAATCCAGTAAATGATGCAAAAGGCACCTTGTGCTGGTTCGTCCGGTACGCAGTGTTGAATGTCACGGCATCGCCAAAGTGTGTATAGTTCATCCTGGCCATTGCATCAGCCCAGAATATGTTTCCACTGGGGTGGTCATCATTGCCCTCGACCGCATAAAAGAATGCTGGGTTCTCCGCTTGCATCCGTTTAAGATAATCCAAAACATGCTGACCCCCAACTCCGAGGGCCCTCTCCCTGCCACCACTCATTTTAACTGCACGGTATCTGTTGATCAATGAGCGAAGTCGAAAAATACCCCGAAAGGATAACATCTTTTCGTAACGATAGCAGACTACAAACAATGAAAAGCAAGCAAAAAATTCCAACCTTCGGCTAAAACCCCTAGCCTGATTATGACAGCATCACCAGCAAAACAGCAGGAAATTAAACCCTTGACCCATGGAGCTCACTTTCCACATCGTTTGCCATAGTAGTTTCAGCGAAAATGCAAAGCTTTAACAGGTAGTAGCAGGAGCAGCTCGAGAGTAAGCTGAAAAAATAGTTGTTCACCGAGTCGCAAGCCGAATCAAACGAACGCAGAAAAGACCAGCACGAGATTGAGCGACCCTAGAATTGTAAAACTAACCTGAATGACGATGGAAGTGGTGGAAGCAGATATCAGACCTCTCCGATGTGCTCTGCTTCTTCTAGGGTTCGCAACACACGTCCGATTCGTCCCCAGTGCCAGAACGGGGATCTTCAACTGAAAGCTTGAATGTCGAATCGACGGAATTCGCTGGTTTCGGATTGATTGCGTACTCTGAGTCAAGCTCGGTCGCACGAGTTGATTGCCTCGCTCGGGCCTCGCAAGTAATTTTTGCGATTTATTTTTTTAAAAAGAAATTGTCAATAAGTGCCTAAGGCACCTGATAAACACTTATACGCACCATTTTTAAAAGAAAAAAAGACATAAATAGTCCTTACATTTTGGCACAATATGTGACGTGTTCCGTAAATTTTTAATTTGATCAATATAATTTCTGAACTTTTGAAATATGTTAAACTTGGTCTCTGAACTATAAGAAAATATTTACTGTCGTCCTTTTTGAATTAATGAAATGACTACATTGAACTTATTTCTATAATTCATAGATAAATTTAACGTATTTAAAAGTTTATGGATCATATTGATCAAATTAAAAGTTCAGGGATCGCATTGCACATTAGATTAAAGTTTAATGATCATTTGTGTCATTATTCCTTTTTAAAAAATCAATCACTTAGAATTGATTATAATTATAATCGTTGTTAATATTAATCCCACCTTTGTTAGTTATATGTACACTTGTAATGGGCACACGTGCTGCGTACTGGTAAAAGAATTGTCATTTGAAAGGTTGAAACAAAATAGTTTTACAGCTAAATATTTGAATTATCATATAATGACAATAACTTACCAATAAAAATACACGAATTACATATATAAAAAAATGTATACACGTGTGGGGACAAGTACTAATTTATTGAGATTTGACATATTTTTAGAAAGGTTACTGCTCGATAGAAAAAGATTCAAATCTTAATGTTAAAACTTGCGATTTGACATATTTTTAAAATATTATGTTATTTACTTGCACATTTGCAGGTGAATATAATATCAATAAACTAAGTAATTACGAATATTCAAAGCTTTTTTTCGAAAGTCCCGTTCCGCTTTAAATTAAAGAATGCCAGGGAGAGAAGAGAAAAAAAAAATGATCTGAATTTATCAAAAGTAACTTATAATACTAGGTAAGAGATTATAATCAACTCAGATAGATAATTAATTAATATAAAATTTTACCTTTTCATATATAAACAAGTATCAACACTCATGTGATGCGAGTGCAGTAATAATATGACGACTTGTTAAACTAGTATGTAGTGATATACACGATAATATAAAAATAATAATTATAAAATTGCGGTAAAGATTGCGAGGTATGAAATAGTGAGAGGGCAAAGATTAAATATGGTGATAACTTGTGCTATTGGACAAGTCACCAATGAAGGTCAAGAATGATAATTTTATAAGTAAATATTTGAATCAATAAATATTGAAAGGAAATTATAGATAGAAATGCACAATTTACAATAAAAATATAGATATATGTAGAAAGATACAGATATTTCAAATTTTAAAATCCTTTTAGGAAAACCGTTGTTCGACAAAAGAGAATGAAAATTTAATGCGTAAGAGACTATATAGATGAAGTTTTGTTGGTAAGTAGAAAAATTTGTCTAGAAAAATGTATCAAGGAATTCTTAAAATAGACCTATTGTGCTCTCGTTATAGAAGTATTGATAAGTGTTTTTCCTATTGCACAAAGTTACTAATGAAGATAAATCAGCTTTTGGTTATTGGTATAATCATAGTCAAGCACCTATTTTTCACCAATTTGCAATAATTTTTTTAAAAAAAAAATTATGGGCATAAATGCAGGGAACCAATACTGACAAATGTATTTGGGCATTAAGGTCCAGATTGGTGGCCCAATTATCGGCCCACAAGGAGGAAGAAGCTTGTCTTCTTGATATTGAGCTACGCTAACAAGCAGAGGCACTCGCAGAGCTTGGGGATGATCAAGTTCTCAACTTCAACGCAGATTCAGGAATGATCCACTGGTTGTGGCAATAACTGGGCAGAGATTCATACAGTAAGCTAACTTTCCTGTCTCTCTTTCGCCCTTCATCTTCTTCTTCTTTTTCCATCGCGATGCGTCCTTTAGCAGCAGGGTGTCTGATAAATTTTTGTTTATGTTCTTCATTCATGTGTTAAAATCCGACCAGCCTCAGGCCTCTTCCCGCATCAAGGTGTGCTTTCTATTTAGGCTGTCTTTCGTACGGTCAATTGGAACCTTTGGTTCCTCTTTCTCGAGTGACCCTCTAGATGTTTGATTTATTTCCCAAGTGAAGGGCATCTCTTCTGGGTTACTTCTTTTTGTTTGTTTGTTGGTTTGGTGCTGTTCTAATTATGGGTCGCTGGAGATAGTAAAAGACCAGTGATCAAATTTGGAACGGTCTATGGTCATGCCACACTAGGCGTGCTATTAGAATTTCTTCTCCCACGGTTGGCTTCAACATTTGATTAGTCGTTGTTTGTGCTTAGTTCAGCTCCTTTAAACCACGCAATGACTTTAGCTATAAATGATTTTGTTGACCTGAAATGAGTAAGCAGAGTATCAGCATGTTTGAACTGGTGTGGTTGCCAATGTGATGGGGCGATCACATTCAGCCTTAATTTGTATGCATCTCCCCCTGCTCTATTGAGGAACTCACCTTGATGACCTTTATCCGATGCTTTTTTTTGTTGTTTAGAAATTAACTTTGTCTACAGGTGGTCATCTATGCATTATGTTGTCCCTCGCTTGTCGCATGATGCATATTTTTATGAAGTTAAATGATAGTCTATATGCATTATAACCAAAATGACTGGCTAGATATCAAGGTTTTTGATTTGCATGTTAATTGTTTCGTGATACTATAGAGCCTGCTGCTGTGGACAGCTCGAGCATTTGCGGCTGAATGCTGTTGCTATAAACTGTAAGTCTGCCTAAAAGCATTTCTTTGTCACAGTAAGCGTTAACATGGCAGCACCATGGTGTCGACTTTGCAATATCATCCGTGGTTCCTATATGCCGCATGAAAGGATCAAGAGTAGCAGTGTAAAGGTGCACAGCATGACATTGCGGCATCTTAGCAGCTCCTTCAGTTTAAATGAAAGTGGGCTGGAAGATGCAAGAACAAACCAAAGCCAGAGCCAGAAGCCAAAGCCAAAGCCCTGGCTACAACAATAACGAGCAGCATCAAGCTCCTCCTCCGGACCCAATATTCAATAGACCTTGAGAGGTCATCAACAGTGTCAACGCATGGTAGGGAACGATGGGCCTAATCTTAGAGGAGAAAGAGTAAGAAGAGATCAATCCGATGATTGTTTCTTGGAAAAATTTAAGCGGAGTTTTGACAAGAGGGATAAGCCTGAGGGAGATGCGGCGAGTGCAACTACGAAGCATCTCAGGAAGAAAATAAAGCAAATTCCAACCAAATGGCAACCGAAGGGCAGCTGCCACTCCCAGAAGATGCTGATCAGATATTCAAGAAAATGAAGGAGACGGGTCTAATTCCAAATGCAGCGGCAATGCTTGATGGTCCTTGCAAAGATGGGTTGGTCTAGGGAGCGATGAAGCTTTTTGGTCTGATGCGGGAGGAGGGTTCTATACCAGAAGTTATATACACAGCTGTTGTTGAAGTGTTCTGCAAGGCCCAAAAGTTTGACGATGGGAAGAGGATTTTCAGGAAGATGCAAAATAACGGGATTACTCCAACTGCATTCAGCTTTACCGTGCTAATACATGGTTTATACAGATGTGACAGATTGGAGGACGCTCTCAAGTTCTGCGTGGAGATGATTGATGCCGGTCATTCTCCAAATTTGACTACTTTCGTGGGGTTGGTGAATGGAGTGTGTAAGGAGAAGGGTGATGAAGAAGCTCAAATCATTATCGGCCGGCTCCGGGAGAAGGGATATGTCATTAACGAGAAAGGTTTCAGAGAATTCTTGATGAAGAAGGCTCCATTCTCGTACATGGTCTGGGAGGCGATCTTTGGGAAGAAACGGTTTAACTTATTCTGATTGATTTCTCTTCATAGGCCTGAGCTGGACTTGGCGGGCATGGAGTTACACCTGTCATGAAAAGCATTGCGTTAGAGGACTTCTGTTTTGTTCACATGGCAGAACAAATCTACCTGGTCCCTGAGGTGGCAGTCGTTTTCGAAAAGTAGCATATAACATTGTGATAGATGATCCACCTATTTCGATTAAATTTATCTTTCTATTTTCATAAGGTACACGCAACTACCAACTTGAAAAGATTAATTTAGCAAAATCATATTAGATGTGTGATCTCTCAAAAAAAAAAGAAAAAGAAAAGAAAGAGAGAGCGAACGCGGAGTTTTCAATATATCACATTAATCATATGAAGTTTTGAATAAATTGAATGAATATATGTTTCGAGTAAATTTTAAAATGTTTTTGTTAAAAATATGATATCTCATAAAAAAATATTATTGTTAGAAAACACTCTTTTTCCTTGTCTTTTGCATGATGAATACTATACATTTGAATTTATTACAATGACTCGATATTGTCATCACGTACTTAATATTTCAAATTACTCTGTCATGCATTCTCTCGTCAAAGCCATTGAATAGTCGAACAATAGGAAGAATAGATTTAGGGAATAAAGTGAGTACACTCCGGTGCAACCTTGTACAGGAGATGCAGAGACTTGCCAACAACCTGACCGTCGGACTTCAAAAACATTCCTTCACTGGAAAACAGCTAGAGCAGTTCCATGCCCGAATCCTCGCCGGCGGTCTCCTCCACTCTGCTGCTCTCCTGACCACGTTCCTCTCATCGTGCTATCGCTCCCACGAACCTCACTACGCTTTGCTTTTCATGAGCAATCTGCCGATGTGTCTACCATCTTTGTGGAACTCGACGGTTCGGTTGTCGCTGGACTCCGGTCTGTGGCCAGATTTTGTGGGTTTGTACAATGGGATGCTCCGTCATAGTGTCTTTCCCAGCAAGTTGACGCTTTCTTCAATACTGCGTTCTTCTGCGGCTCACGGTGCGGCCCAGTTGGGCGAATCGTCCCATTGCCAGATTTTTAAGATGGGTTTTGAACTTGATGTGATCTTGCAGACTGGGTTGCTCGACTTCTATGGAAAGGTTGGAGATTTGAGGTGCGCAAGAAAGATGTTTGCGGAAATGCTGCAGAGGGACGTGGTGGCTGATAACGCCATGGTTTCTGCGCTTAGCAAGCATGGATGCGTGGAGGAGGCTCGTGATTCGTTCGATAATATGCCGCAGCGGACCTCAGCTTCTTGGAACTCTATGATAACTTGCTATTGCAAGTTGGGTGATATTGGCGCTGCCGTTCGATGCTTGATGCAAACCCAGTCAAAGATGTGGTCTCTTGGAATGCGATGATTGACGGGGTACATCAAAGTAGACCAGCTACTGGCTGCTGAGGAGTCATTTGTAAAGATGGGAACTGCCAGGGATTCTGTTACTTGGAATACTTTGATATCAGGTTATGTTCAGTGTAAGGAATTGGGGAAAGCAATAGCCACATTTCAAGAAATGCGGGTCAAGAATGTGAAACCAACTGAAGTTACCATGATTAGTTTGTTATCTGCCTGCACTCACCTTGGAGCACTCGACACAGTTGAATGGATGCATGATTACATCAGGAGGAAGCGCCTAAAAATTGATGCTGTTTTAGGTAATGCCCTTATAGATATGTACAGTAAGTGTGGGAGCATAGAGGCTGCTAGTGATTTATTCGACGGGCTTCCTGTGAAAAATATCTTCTGTTGGAACTCGATCATAGCAGGAATAGGCACAAATGGTTATGGTGAAAAGGCAGTTGATCTATTTGCTCTGATGCAAGGGGAGGGTCTAAAGCCTGATGGGGTCACCTTTGTTGGACTCCTCAGTGGGTGTAGTCATTCTGGTTTGGTTTCTGCTGGCAGAAACTATTTTTCTGAGATGTATGGCATTTATGGAGTTACACCAGCTATTGAACACTATGGGTGCATGGTCAACCTATTGGGACGAGCAGGTTTGCTCAAAGAAGCTATTGAACTTGTGAAAACCATGCCAGTGAAACCTAATGCGTAGGTATGGGGAAGTTTGCTCAGGGCTTGTCAAATTCATAAGGACACTGAACTCAGTAAGGATGTGGTTCAGAATCTGCTGGATTTGGATCCACGTCACAGAGGAAATTACTTGTATTTATCTAATTTGTATGCATCATTAAGTCGCTGGGATGAGGTTAATGTATGCCTCAAGGTAATGATTGATAGAGGGGTTCACAAATTACCGGGATGCAGTTCAATACAGGTGGATGCTATAGTGCATGAGTTTGTGGCTGGGGACAGTATACATTTGCAGATCACACAAATCAACTTGTTTCTAGATGAGATTGCAAAGAAGTCAAAAGAGCATGGCCATGAGTCTAATAGAGCTCTAGTGCTCCATGATATTGAGGATGAGGGGAAGGAAACTGTAGTCAGCTATCACTGTGAAAGAATCGCCATTGCTTTTGGGCTCATGAGCACACCACCTGGGAAGACTCTCAGGGGGGTGAAGAACCTCCGCACTTGCAGTGATTGCCATTCTTCTCTTAAAATTATTTCAAATGTATACAAGAGAGAAATTATTGTGAGGGATAGGAAAAGGTTTCGCCACTTCAAGGATGGATGCTTTTCCTGCAGAGACTATTGGTAAATGAAAACATACTATTGGAGGGCATCATTTGTTCTTGCTATCAATAGATAACAATTCCGAGGTTGTACTTGTGGGTATTACTCACTTCCTTAGGCTGATTAATGACAACCACTCTGACATTATGAGGCTGCTTTATCCTAAAAGATTGTGTTTTTAATATCATTATGGGGAATTATGCCTTTTCTCGCTCATCAGAATTGTGTTCTTCCATGCTTGCTATTCCTGAGTTGTCCAAATGTATCATTATAGCGTTTTCTGCATGATATGAAAGAGTAAGCGTCCTGCATTTCTAAAGCAAACTGAATGAAGTTTCATCTCATGTAGCTGTTAAATGCACAGCAGGCATTCTACCTGCAATGAGAACTCTTATATGGGTACAAGTATCAGCTTATATTAATTGGCAATGCTAGTTTCTTTTTAATGAAGTTGGGCTACACGTTGACAAATTTGTCACTAATAAAAAATATCTCAACAACCTTATTGATGTCATTGAAAGCCTTTATTGGAATCTTATGCACGAATTATTATACCTAACCTCTCTGTCGGACGAAGTTACCTAGAAATACAATGGTTTTCGGCTTTATTTGTATGTGAGCACCCATACACTATACGAACTCAATTGATCACCCTTTTGATTCTGCCCAAACCTATCCATTCTGAGACTGAAGCTTTAGCTGCTGCTGCTACTTCTGCTACTGGACCTTAATAGCCTCAATACTCTGCTTCTCTGTCTTTGGATGAAAGAGTGATACAGTGGCATGTTCAATGGAGATCCTTCGCATAGAAATGTTTGGATACACTCACTTTCCTGCACATTGATCGCCAATTGACAAGTGAGAGAGAGCCTAATTAGCAGAACTACCACCAATTCTGTCAAAGAAGTTTAGGAGGCATTCATTTCTCTAAGGTGTTTGCATAGTTATAAGCTAGTCTAATTCACTGGAGTCGATATAAATTTAGACGTGAACTTAGAAACGGCAATAGACTTACCTTCAAAATATATCCAGTTCCATGGAAGAGACGAGCACTCCATCATCTTCCCAATGTACATCCTTGGCTTTTGGATCCTTTCTAATTAGCTGAAGAGGCGCTTCTAGTGGAGGTGGGGACTGCAGGGAAAAAAACATAATTCAGCAGCCATAAAAGGTATCGTACGTAGGTTCATGATGCATCTTAGCCTCTCTATGTTTTCTGAGAGACTAGTTCCTGGAGATAGGACAGAGGGCGAGTTTTCACTGCTAAAGGAAAAGTACCATGCAGCGAATGAGAGGCCAGTTGATCGCCCGGAAGAAAGGATGTTGCTTGATTTCATTGGCACCATTATTTGATCCTAGACGGGATGCAGGATCTCTCTGTAACAACGCATAGATGAGTTGCCTGGCTGCGAGACTTACCTGGAGTGTGAAATAAGGATTAAGTTCACAGATTCTCCCGGGAGAATGCTAAAACAAATGCCTAACATAACAAGTAATTCACATATTTAGGTGGAATATGGCTGCGAAAGTCCGAAGGAAGCATAGTCAAACTTCACCGAAAATCCTTTGGTCGAAAAAGACAAATCCATAACATGTTAAAGAGTATAATGAACGACATTAAGAGAACACTAAACCCATCAACATGAGGAAGTATGTTTTCATGTAATGCGTGATTCAGATGAAGTTCATACTGGAATGCTACTTGGGAATGTTAGATCCTTGTGCAAGATGTTGGCAAATGTCTTTTGCCTGTTCTTTCCTCTAAAAGGCGTCCGCCCGTACAGCATCTCGTACAATAAGATGCCTAAATGTGTGAAACAAGTAGGTTAATCAGAAACTGATGTAACTGCTGTCATGACCTATCAAATGAAGAGTACAAAGTGAGGTCGTCTACAGACTTCATGTACTTACCAAGGGCCCACCAATCGATAGCACTGCTATGCCCCGATCCCGTTATAATTTCCTGCAAAGACAAATAGAGTTCAACTTGTGAATGTCAGAACAACCATACTCAAGTATAACTGAATCCTTAATTGGAGGATTAAACAATGCATGCTGAACCACTAACAGGACTTTCCGTGTATAAAGGAACTCCTTATTCAGTTACTCAATAATATGAACAAAGTTAAAACCAAAAAGGCGTGGAGATCCAGCATACAGGTGCAATGTACTCTTCAGTTCCGACAAAGGAATTGGATTGTGTTGCTGGTTCGGCAACAAACATCGGTGGTGGCTGAGTCCTTGATCTTCTTCTATTTTTGGGAGGTGGATGATGTATTATCTGTAGAACATGGTAGAAGTTAGTACATTTAAGGTCCCTTGTTCGAGCATTCTTTATCAATTCCAAATAATGTTCATGAAAAGTTGACTATATGGTAGGAATACGAAGCTTACTTGGGGTTTACAGGATGTCAAGAAGGATAAGTCGAAGTCAGTCAATACAACATGCCCCTCCTTCTGGAGTAAAATGTTCTCAGGCTTCAAGTCCCGATATACTATTCCTGCTCCAGAAAGAACAACACACACCAGATGTAAAAGGATCAAATAAAAGGTTTTCTCATGAAAGTGCACGGAGAAAGATCATCATTGATGAGCTTGGTGCAACAAAAACTTGAAAGATATGCTAGAACATTCAGTGACTCTGCATTCATAATTTTTGTCAACTCATTGACGTACCTAAGCAATGAAGATATTCCAAACCAACAAGGACCTCTGCTGCATAGAACCTGGAAACAGAGAACAGTTTACGCTAAGTAGCTGGAGGTTGTTCCCGGCAAAGGTCAACTATCCCAAACATAAAGCTTAGAAAGGTTCGATTCGTCCTCCACCAGAACAGTCCAAGAATGACGATACTAATGAAGAACACCAATTAGGAAGCACTGGTTCATCAAAGAATATATCTGACATTCAAGGATGTACTGTCAAATTGGTAAGATTATTCATTTAATTCATATAGGACAGCCCAGATTTGCATCAATCCATGAGGGCAGATAAATATAATCATAAATTGCAGGATGCTAAACCAAATTGGAACATGAACCATAACCATTTCTAGTATCCAAAGAAATACTCTTCTAAAGATGGGAAAAATGTTAAAAGAGTTATAGAGTCTAAGATGGAATACTGAGAGTACCTGGCAGAATCCTCCGTAAATATTTTCATTGGCTGTTTGTCAATCAAAGCAAACAATTCTCCACCAGGGCAAAAGTCCGTGATTAAACAAACATGTGTTGGAGTCTGGAAATGAAACAGAATCATAAGATGATCAACTGATGCATCAAAAGAGACATCTTATGCATAAGTTCGTACTTCCTAGATAATTTCTGTCCCTAAACCTTTCTACTACATTTCATGATGAAATTCTTGATGTGGAAAGAGTTGTCACCTGCAATTGTAGAAGAATGACTCATTGAAACACAAACCATGACGCAACTCATGCAGGTAATCTGAAATTGTGAGAACCGAACATCTTGAATTGCTAAAAGATTTTTCCATACATTACGCCTCATATGGTGTAGCGTCCACTAAATCTGCGGATCAAAAAGTAACATCTCCTTTCTTTTTTTTTTTGTCTTTCATTTATTCTTGTGAATCATTCTGTTGAAGTTTATGGCAATGATTTTGTATCATTTCCATCCAGACAAGTCCAGTAATAACTCTCTTTTAAATGCAGCTATTGATCATACACATATGCAGTGCCATTACAGTGGAGTATCCAGGGATGAAGAACATCCAATAATCAGCAAATGTCTTGAAGTAGCAAATGTAAGACCTGAAAGGAACTGTATAGCGTTGGAAGAAAAGGATGATCCAGTAATGAAATGATTTCTCTTTCAATACATGCTCGGTGAACCTGCAGGCAACAAACAACCAAGTGGTACATCCTTGAAGCTTTAGACTGAAGTGCTAGAATTACAGATGCATCAGTTAAAGTTAATGTCTGCAGGGTTTTGTTACTCATGCACACATCCATTACCCAATGCTACTTGAGGAAATAGAACGATTCCAAATGATTCAGTGCACAGTAGTTTGGAAATATACGTTTAGAATCACCCTAGCAATCAGAGATGGATAATTACAATGACGATACTCATCAGCTAAAGACAAAAGATAACCTGTAGCATGATTATTACATTTTTCTCTTAAGTTGTTAGTCAAGTCATAATGAGCTGATAATAAGTTATGATCCACAAATATCAGGTTTTGTGGTGGTGTTAATCATCATGTGCTAAAAGAGGACAGCAATAAAAAATTTATTGAGAATTAACTTGCAATATTAAAGTTTTGAATCCTTCACACATGCAAACCTTGTTACGATTCAACATCATTGATTTTTCCATCGCCTTCATAGCAAACAGTTCACCTGTGTCTTGCAGTTCCACCAAATGAACACTGCAGCAAAATCGCACACTTAGTGAGTTTCTTTTGTTCCAAGATGATATCTGTTATTTCTTTGCTTTTTGAGAATTTATGTATGTAAAACATAGACATGATCTCACTATTACAATGGATCGATGTCATAGCCTCATAGGTATGCGTAACTGGATACATTCTACATAAAAGTGACAGACTGCAACCTAGTTTTTGCATAGGAACCCTGCATACCTCCCAGTGTCTCCACAACCCAAAGGCCTGATGGGCTTAAAATGACGCAGGCCAATTTTTCACCGCGTGATGTGATCTGTTCCAGATATCCAACAAATTATATATTGTTATTAGTACAGATGAGAACAGAGCAGTGAATATGCAAGAAAATTAGAATCTGACAAACTGAAAACATTAGATCAGTGTATTAGAAACATAAATACGTAAATGAAAAGTACTAATTTCCCAGACAATAGATATACGACTATCCTATAATTTGAAGCAAAACCTTCCAACGGCATCATAAGAGCATACGGCTGGCCAGGAAAATGTGAACTGACTGACACATACCTTTTGGATTGCTATCCATGAAGGACTATATCTTTTGTGAGGCCTTGGAAAGACGGGTTGAGAATGAATTGCCCACAAATCTTCCGGCCTCTAAATGATGGAATCATTTAAATTGCATCAGCTACATTCCAAATAACTTGCAAGAAAAGTAGCAGTTTCTCATCTCCCAATGACATATGAGATGCTATGGCTAAAGTTAAAACTGGAAATGAAAATGTAAGTGTTAATACTTTAAGCTTCTGAAAATTGATGCTATCATATTTATCGTAATCGATGAGTCCTGTATGCGGTAGAACCTGATGTGCTTTCTAAAATAGAACTACTAAAGGTGTGTGGTAAGCGATTTATATTTTGTAGCACCAAGACAGTTCTTGCTAGTCGTGCATAGATGCACAGGCAGGAAATATAAGACTATGGAACAATTAGAATGGTCAATAATGAGTAAAAGAAACAATTCTCATCCCAGGGCTTGATTTGATGCTATTTTTTTTTCCTGAAAGGTAACCCAGAGCACTACAAGACTTGAATGTATCATTCAGAGAGATGGAAATCAGCGGATTATTTTTTTTTTTTTAAAGGCATTAAAGTAAAGCCTAGTCATGGAAAAAAGAAATACCTTACCAAATTGGCATCAGGAAGCTCACGGACAGCTTCATCAACATTTTCAGCTGTAGCTTTGACCTGGTAAAACAGATATAAATCACATTGACCATAGTGGAATACAAGTGCCGATATGTCATCTATGCTGATGCCTGGAAATACTAGACAGGCTTAAACCAGTTTTTTCTCGATTCTCTGTACACAAACCATTGATCAGCGTGAACTCTCACCAGTTTTGCACCTTGTAGCTCTGTCCCTTCTGAAAGACGGTTCCTAAGGGGTTCCACGTGATCACTTCCATCTAGTTGAACACCAATGAAGTATTGAAGCTCACCCTAAAAGATCATAGGAACATTTCACGAAAAATGGGAGAAATATCTTGCTGAGAAAGCTGATTCATGAATTGTTTCAATGATTATCTAAAGCAAGAAAAAAGGGCCACCTTCTGGTCACGCATAGGTTGCAAGTGAAACAGGTTCCAAAATTTCTTCCCTGCAAAAATGTGAACTTGTTATATTTTTGAGTGACGGTAATGAAAGAATTAGAAGGTGCAGTATTCGACTGAATTGTAATCTCAAATGGCTGTAACATTCATGATGTGCTGGTTTAATCAAGGGGAATCAAGGTCGAGGTAAAGCAGCACCAAATTCTTTGTAAAGCAGCACCAACCGAACATCTTACTCACCGCTCTTAGTATAGTTGATCAACTGAACAGTGATCTCTCTTTGTTCTCTTATAGCATCTCTAATCTTGGAGACAGTTGAATGATCTGTTTCAGGACCTTGAAGAAACCTGTACCCTTAGAAGTTAGATGTAGCGAAGCATTAACAGAGTTAAAGATAGAGTATTTACTTATGAGGATCAGAATAGCAGCTTTCCATCAGGAAATGTTTCAATATATCAGGATTATTCGTACTTTAACTTCATGGAATATATTATTAGTGTCACTTGTTTACATTCATATTATGTTGCTAAAATCATATTTTCCTATTTTTACGAAACACTGTAACAATTTTTTATTGCAAGACTCTACTGGTGCAGTGTCGTGTAGACTAGAAAATATCTGAAGAACTGAAGTGCCCGGGCAATAATATTAGCAACTAATCTTGGAAGGGTAAGAATTCAAAAAAGGAGACCATCTACCTCTACACTAGAGTAGTTGAGTTCTGACATGTCAAAGAAATGGGACACGGGAAGTGTTGCTGGAAACTACTCCTCCAAATCGATTCACTATATGGAAGAAGCACTCTCTCAGATCCTTAGGACATCTTCTCATTTCACTTTCGATCTCTATTATTTTCAGCAGTGTACTATGTTCAGAAAAGAAATTTTTCACTGGCATTTGCAATATAGTGACGAATCAGAATACTAAATGATCCTACGGGTTAAAAGACATATGGACCTTGAATTAGAGCAAATGACAGGTAGGATGGGTTAATTATAGTATGGATGTGGGCCACCACTATGAAAGATGGTTACAGATCCTAATACAAAGCACGGAAATTCTCACCTACAATTTCTTCCCAAAATTTCCTCACGGGAATACTCAGTCAATTCAAGGAAGCTGTCAGAAGCAATATCTGCACAGATAGGATCCAAATAAGTCTGTAGATGTCATCAGCTCAAAGCACAAACGGCATCAGAAGATTCACAAAATGGAAACTGGAAAGCTATCCATACCACTTTTTTTTCACATGAACGGATATCTTATCCTGCACAGGGATCTGTAAGACATCTCTAACCACCAAAGCTACAATGATTGTTGAGGTATTGAGTTCACTGTAGCTAGGTGTGTGTATTAGAGTTATTGCAACGTTTTCAGTACCAAATCTCTCGGATACAGTTTTTGGCACAAGTGCAGGTAATACTTGTAAGTCTATGATCTATGATAGATTGTAGGAGTACGTTGCTTTTCATATCTCAAATTTA
>JAGVVM010021797.1:0-10032 GCA_019149425.1 Psidium friedrichsthalianum
AAGCCACCTTCTGGTCACGCAAAGGTTGCAGGTGAAGCAGGTTCCAAAATTTCTTCCCTGCAAAAATGTAAACTTGTGATATTCTTGAGTGGCGCTAATGAAAGAATTAGAAGGTACAGTATTCGACTGAATTGCAATCTCAAATGGGCGTAACATTCATGATGTGTGGGTTTAATCAAGGGGAATCAAGGTTGAGATAATGCATCACCAAAGTCATTGTAAAGCAGCACCGACCAAACATCTTACTCACCGCTCTTAGTATAGTTGATCAACTGAACAGTGATCTCTTTTGTTCTCTTATAGCGTCTCTAATCTTGGAGACAGTTGACTGATCTGTTTCAGGACTTTGAAGAAACCTGTACCCTTAGAAGTTAGATGTAGTGAAACACAAACAGAGTAAACTAATGAGGACCAGAATAGCAGCATTCCATCAGGAAATGTTTCGATATATCAGGATTATTCATACTTTAACATCATGGAATATATTATTAGTGTCACTTGTTTACATTCATATTATGTTGCTAATATCATCTTTTCCTATTTTTAAGGACTCTATAACAATTTTTTATTGCGAGACTCTACGGGTGCAGTGTCATGTAGACTAGAAAACATCTGACCAAGGCAATAATATTAGCAACTTATCTTGGAAGGGTAAGAACTTAAAAAAGGAGATCATCTACCTCTACACTATAGTAGTTGAGTTCTGAGGTGTCATAGAAATGGGACACAGGAAGTGTTACTGGAAGATACTCCTCCAAATCGGTTCACTATATGGAAGAAGCACTCTCTCGGATCCTTAGGACATCTTCTCATTTCACTTTCGATTTGCAGCAGTGTACTACGTTCAGAAAAGAAATTTTTCACTGGGATTTGCAATATTGCGACCAATCTGAATACTAAATGATCCTTCGGCTTAAAAGACATATGGACCTTGAATTAGAGCAAATGACAGGTAGGATGGTTAATGATAGTATGGATATGAGCCACCATTGTGAACGATGGTTACACATCCTAATACAAAGCACAAAAATACTCACCTACAATTTCCTCCCAAAACTTCCTCACGGGTATATTCAGTCAATCCAAGGAAGCTGTCAGAAGCAAGTATCTGCACAAATAGGACCCAAATAAGTCCGTAGATGTCATCAGCTCAAAGCATAAATGGCATCAAAAGATTCACAAAATAGAAACTGGAAAGCTATCCATACCATTTATTTTTTACTTCAACAGATATGTTATCCTGCACAGGGATCTGTAAGATATCTCTAACCACCAAAGCTACAATGATTGTTGAGGTATTGAGTTCATTGTGGCTAGATGTCTGTATTAGAGTTATTGCAACGTTTTCAGTACCAGATCTCTCAGATACAGTTTTTGGTACAAGTGCGGGGAATACTTGTAAATCTATGATAGATTGTAGGAGTACATTGCTCTTCCACATCTCGAATTTATCAATTGTCGTATGCTCTCTATCTATATTTCACCTAAAACCATATATACAAAATTCTAGATGATCATGGAATTTCCTAGAGGAAAATGGATGAAAGTTAAACACCCAATATGTGTACAGAAACTTGTTCTTTCTCAAATCGCAGTAATGAACCAAAGGATCCCAAGGATGACGACTAAACTTACAATTGGATTATCTGGTAGTCTGGGACTTGTAATCACAAAGTTCTTTTCTATGCGCTCCAATGTGGTTGCAAGGTCTATTCCTTGGCATATATCCCTCTCTACCAGTGCGGTACCGTCTCTGCTTTCAAAATCTTTTGTCACCAACACTTCAGGTTCAATACTCTGTTGCAGCTCTTGCTTCCTTCCAATGCTTGTAGACCTCCCTTTGAGCCTAGAATCAGTAGAACCTCTCAGCAAAAATGGTAGCTCCAAGGCTTGCACAATTGATTAAAATGAGGCTCGTGAGAGAATAGAGATTAGTAGGATAGGAGTGTCCCACATTCTTGGAAGCATTCCTTTCCTTTAGCACATTTTTTTTCCTAGAGTTGATCGAGTAATAGTACATAGACATGGTTTCTAATGTTTTCTCGAATACCTACTGCTGGTGCTGGATACACCAACCGACTAGGAAGGACGATGACTATTTTGAGGGTATCAAAGAGATCACATGTTTGACGTGACCATTAGCTTATTCAATGGAAAAGAGAGAATTGTCATGCGCGCATAGAGTGCTTCAATGTAAACCCCCCCCCCCCCCCCCCCCCACACCCAAAAAAAAAACAAAAGGAGAGACGTCCTGATTTTCGAGATTTCTTTCCGCTTCTTCAATGGAACTGGTAGACGGAAAACTACTAGCGCGATCTATTAGAGTATGTCTACCAGGGGTGCTCAGTTTTTCTCTATCTATGTCCTTCGGCAGGAAGGAGTCGAGTTTAAATCTCTCCAGTTCTTCATTCTTAACATCGTAACTTATAGATCGAATATGAGACCCTGGATGCTTCACTGTTTGGATAACCTCTCTGATGGATTCTAAAGCCTCTTCCTTCTGACGAGCTGTCACATTAATGATTCGAATATTAGAAGTGAAAATAATGTCCAAGCAGGATGCAGCGTCGAGTTGCGCTTAAGGACTGAGGCAATCCATTTTGCCGCAAAGCTTTGTCGACAACACCCTCTGTGTACTTGCTGACCTCAACTTGCATTCTGCGAGAAACTGGACATCAGCAAAGACAATGCAATATGGAAAGAATCTGATTTATCAGGAGAAACAGATATGTGCTACGAAACGTGTAAAAGAAACATCGCAATATCGTTCTTTTTCACATTCTCGTAAACGTCTTTTATTGAATCGCCAAGCCAAGTACCCGCAAGCTCTTTTGTTGACTCGATGCATTCGTGAATTTGATGCTCTAGATCCATGGTTTCCATGCATGGAGCCATTCCAAATATTTCCTTCTCCGTCACTTGTTACTTTCACATGACATGATACGCTTATAAATTGTGCAAGGTCATGTTGCAGCAGCGAGTCAAGTCGCATAGCCGCAGAGATGTGAAAACGTCTCCAACAACTAGGGTCGATCTTTCTCCGAGAATCACAAGGAGGTAGGATTGTCAAGATGAAACTACAAGAACCTGTAGTGGGATAAATACAGACACCATGTTAAGATTAGACTGGCATGACAAAAAAATGTGCGTTACAGACGAGGAGTCGGTTCCAAAAGGGAGTTCCATCCTTCTTGTAGTTCAGAAGCCTACCGCAGCGGCTTTTCCTGGTTTTCACGGCGTCCTTATCTTGGCCACTGCGTTACAGATGAGCGCATGGGCCACGATGCACCGCCAGAGTCTCGCCTGTCTGTATTTTCATACAACAGGTAAAAAACGAAGATTACATGTTATTAATTTGTGTGCTCATCGATTATATATCGGTGGAGGTTACCATTTCTTTCGCGTTTAAGGAAAAGATCCAGCTCCAACTGAAAGGCGCAGACTTTACGGACCCGATACCACAAGAAAAGCGTAAGGATCTGATCGGATGATTTAAAAAAAAAAAAAAAAAACTTAGCGACCGGTGATGCCTCCATCTCTTGAGACATGTTGTTTCCTTTCCTCATCGATGCCAGAAAGTGTCGAAAGTACTTTTGGGCCCGTCGAGCCCGAGTGTTGTCATGCTGGAATCAATTACATGGGCAATGCCGTGAATGGTTTGTGTAACGCTAGTCAAATTTTCAATTTGATTCTTGAATTTTAGTCGGTTTGAGCTTCGTACTCTTTGAATATACCTGAGCTTAGCCGGTCAAATCTTTTTAGCCAGGTTAGCATCTGAAGTCCTTAGTCATGAGACCCACATTTATTAATGTACTTGTATTCATACACTCACATCAGCAAAACACGGGCTTTTTACGAAAATGGGTTAAAAAATTTATCTTTTTACGGATTTGGGTTTCGCGGCTAAAAAATTACGAGAAAGGGGCTTGTTCGGCAGTTGAACTGCCGAACAAGCCCCCGTTCGGCGCTTCAAGCGCTGAACAACAAAAAAAATAAAAAAAAAACAACCAAAAACCTTGTTCGGCAGTTCAATTGCCGAACAAGAAAAAAAAAAATAAAAAAAAAAACAAAAACCCTTGTTCGGCAGTTTAACTGCCGAACAAGGAAAAGTGGGGGGGGGTGTGTGTGTGTGTGTGGTGGGTTAAAAAAAATTAAAAAATTCGTAAAAAATTATAAAAAAGAAAAAATATCAAAAAAATTCTAAAAAATTTCCATAAATTTCAAAAATTAGGAAATTGACCATTTTAACGAGTCGGTTCTATTTTTGATGGTTTTCCCTTTTAGACATTTCGAAATGACGATTTTGCCCCTTACGGGCAAATTGTCTCGGAAAATTTCAAAAGTTTCCAAAAAAAATCCAAAAATTAGTAAATGAGCCACTTTAATTGGCCAATCCTACTTTTAAGGATTTTTCTCATCTATCTTTTCAAAATGATGATTTTTCCCCTTATGGAAAAAAAAAGTATTCACAAAAAAAATATTCCATCATAAATATTTTCTCATCAATCATTACCTGTTCATTTTCTTGCAGAAGATCTGAGTCAGACACATAATTCGAATGTGACGCTGACTCGTTATGAGCAAAACCCATATAAACCAAAATTATGTATTATTATAAATTTGATGTACTAGAACTTTTTACATCATAAATATGATATTGCTATGTGTTGACATCGTTGAATCTATAGGCATTGAAAAATCATATTTAGAAGCTTTAACGAAGCCTGAGGATCCAATTTGGAAGAAAAGTAATTTTTGAAATTTGTCGTAAATTTTAATATTATTTTTCATATTAAGAAAAATATCCGAAAATAAGAAAATAGATTCCGTAGACTACAAATATGAAGAAATTGCCAAAATTTTATTTTAAAAACCTTTCCATGTTGGACCATTTAAAATACTGACTATTTTTTTCGTGAACATTTTTTTTTTCATAAGGGGCAAAATCATCATTTTGAAAAGATAGATGAGAAAAATCCTTAAAAGTAGGATTGGCCAATTAAAGTGGCCCATTTACTAATTTTTAGTAAATGGGCCACTTTAATTGGCCAATCCTACTTTTAAGGATTTTTCTCATCTATCTTTTCAAAATGATGATTTTGCCCCTTATGAAAAAAAAAATGTTCACGAAAAAAATAGTCAGTATTTTAAATGGTCCAACATGGAAAGGTTTTTAAAATAAAATTTTGGCAATTTCTTCATATTTGTAGTCTACGGAATCTATTTTCTTATTTCGGATATTTTCTTAATATGAAAAATAATATTAAAATTTACGACAAATTTCAAAAATTACTTTTCTTCCAAATTGGATCCTCAGGCTTCGTTAAAGCTTCTAAATATGATTTTTCAATGCCTATAGATTCAACGATGTCAACACATAGCAATATCATATTTATGATGTAAAAAGTTCTAGTACATCAAATTTATAATAATACATAATTTTGGTTTATATGGGTTTTGCTCATAACGAGTCAGCGTCACATTCGAATTATGTGTCTGACTCAGATCTTCTGCAAGAAAATGAACAGGTAATGATTGATGAGAAAAATATTTATGATGGAATATTTTTTTTGTGAATACTTTTTTTTTCCATAAGGGGAAAAATCATCATTTTGAAAAGATAGATGAGAAAAATCCTTAAAAGTAGGATTGGCCAATTAAAGTGGCTCATTTACTAATTTTTGGAATTTTTTTTGGAAACTTTTGAAATTTTCCGAGACAATTTGCCCGTAAGGGGCAAAATCGTCATTTCGAAATGTCTAAAAGGGAAAACCATCAAAAATAGAACCGACTCGTTAAAATGGTCAATTTCCTAATTTTGAAATTTATGGAAATTTTTTAGAATTTTTTTGATATTTTTTTTTTTTATAATTTTTTACGAATTTTTTAATTTTTTTTAACCCACCACACACACACACACACCCCCCCCCACTTTTCCTTGTTCGGCAGTTAAACTGCCGAACAAGGGTTTTTGTTTTTTTTTATTTTTTTTTTCTTGTTCGGCAATTGAACTGCCGAACAAGGTTTTTGGTTGTTTTTTTTTTTATTTTTTTGTTGTTCAGCGCTTGAAGCGCCGAACGGGGGCTTGTTCGGCAGTTCAACTGCCGAACAAGCCCCTTCTCGTAATTTTTTAGCCGCGAAACCCAAATCCGTAAAAAGATAAATTTTTTAACCCATTTTCGTAAAAAGCCCGTGTTTTGCTGATGTGAGTGTATGAATACAAGTACATTAATAAATGTGGGTCTCATGACTAAGGACTTCAGATGCTAACCTGGCTAAAAAGATTTGACCGGCTAAGCTCAGGTATATTCAAAGAGTACGAAGCTCAAACCGACTAAAATTCAAGAATCAAATTGAAAATTTGACTAGCGTTACACAAACCATTCACGGCATTGCCCATGTAATTGATTCCAGCATGACAACACTCGGGCTCGACGGGCCCAAAAGTACTTTCGACACTTTCTGGCATCGATGAGGAAAGGAAACAACATGTCTCAAGAGATGGAGGCATCACCGGTCGCTAAGTTTTTTTTTTTTTTTTAAATCATCCGATCAGATCCTTACGCTTTTCTTGTGGTATCGGGTCCGTTAAAGTCTGCGCCTTTCAGTTGGAGCTGGATCTTTTCCTTAAACGCGAAAGGAAATGGTAACCTCCACCGATATATAATCGATGAGCACACAAATTAATAACATGTAATCTTCGTTTTTTACCTGTTGTATGAAAATACAGACAGGCGAGACTCTGGCGGTGCATCGTGGCCCATGCGCTCATCTGTAACGCAGTGGCCAAGATAAGGAACGCCGTGAAAACCAGGAAAAGCCGCTGCGGTAGGCTTCTGAACTACAAGAAGGATGGAACTCCCTTTTGGAACCGACTCCTCGTCTGTAACGCACATTTTTTGTCATGCCAGTCTAATCTTAACATGGTGTCTGTATTTATCCCACTACAGGTTCTTGTAGTTTCATCTTGACAATCCTACCTCCTTGTGATTCTCGGAGAAAGATCGACCCTAGTTGTTGGAGACGTTTTCACATCTCTGCGGCTATGCGACTTGACTCGCTGCTGCAACATGACCTTGCACAATTTATAAGCGTATCATGTCATGTGAAAGTAACAAGTGACGGAGAAGGAAATATTGGAATGGCTCCATGCATGGAAACCATGGATCTAGAGCATCAAATTCACGAATGCATCGAGTCAACAAAAGAGCTTGCGGGTACTTGGCTTGGCGATTCAATAAAAGACGTTTACGAGAATGTGAAAAAGAACGATATTGCGATGTTTCTTTTACACGTTTCGTAGCACATATCTGTTTCTCCTGATAAATCAGATTCTTTCCATATTGCATTGTCTTTGCTGATGTCCAGTTTCTCGCAGAATGCAAGTTGAGGTCAGCAAGTACACAGAGGGTGTTGTCGACAAAGCTTTGCGGCAAAATGGATTGCCTCAGTCCTTAAGCGCAACTCGACGCTGCATCCTGCTTGGACATTATTTTCACTTCTAATATTCGAATCATTAATGTGACAGCTCGTCAGAAGGAAGAGGCTTTAGAATCCATCAGAGAGGTTATCCAAACAGTGAAGCATCCAGGGTCTCATATTCGATCTATAAGTTACGATGTTAAGAATGAAGAACTGGAGAGATTTAAACTCGACTCCTTCCTGCCGAAGGACATAGATAGAGAAAAACTGAGCACCCCTGGTAGACATACTCTAATAGATCGCGCTAGTAGTTTTCCGTCTACCAGTTCCATTGAAGAAGCGGAAAAGAAATCTCGAAAATCAGGACGTCTCTCCTTTTGTTTTTTTTTTGGGTGTGGGGGGGGGGGGGGGGGGGGGTTTACATTGAAGCACTCTATGCGCGCATGACAATTCTCTCTTTTCCATTGAATAAGCTAATGGTCACGTCAAACATGTGATCTCTTTGATACCTAAAATAGTCATCGTCCTTCCTAGTCGGTTGGTGTATCCAGCACCAGCAGTAGGTATTCGAGAAAACATTAGAAAATGTCTATGTACTATTACTCGATCAACTCTAGGAAAAAAAATGTGCTAAAGGAAAGGAATGCTTCCAAGAATGTGGGACACTCCTATCCTACTAATCTCTATTCTCTCACGAGCCTCATTTTAATCAATTGTGCAAGCCTTGGAGCTACCATTTTTGCTGAGAGGTTCTACTGATTCTAGGCTCAAAGGGAGGTCTACAAGCATTGGAAGGAAGCAAGAGCTGCAACAGAGTATTGAACCTGAAGTGTTGGTGACAAAAGATTTTGAAAGCAGAGACGGTACCGCACTGGTAGAGAGGGATATATGCCAAGGAATAGACCTTGCAACCACATTGGAGCGCATAGAAAAGAACTTTGTGATTACAAGTCCCAGACTACCAGATAATCCAATTGTAAGTTTAGTCGTCATCCTTGGGATCCTTTGGTTCATTACTGCGATTTGAGAAAGAAACAAGTTTCTGTACACATATTGGGTGTTTAACTTTCATCCATTTTCCTCTAGGAAATTTCCATGATCATCTAGAATTTTGTATATATGGTTTTAGGTGAAATATAGATAGAGAGCATACGACAATTGATAAATTCGAGATGTGGAAGAGCAATGTACTCCTACAATCTATCATAGATTTACAAGTATTCCCCGCACTTGTACCAAAAACTGTATCTGAGAGATCTGGTACTGAAAACGTTGCAATAACTCTAATACAGACATCTAGCCACAATGAACTCAATACCTCAACAATCATTGTAGCTTTGGTGGTTAGAGATATCTTACAGATCCCTGTGCAGGATAACATATCTGTTGAAGTAAAAAATAAATGGTATGGATAGCTTTCCAGTTTCTATTTTGTGAATCTTTTGATGCCATTTATGCTTTGAGCTGATGACATCTACGGACTTATTTGGGTCCTATTGTGCAGATACTTGCTTCTGACAGCTTCCTTGGATTGACTGAATATACCCGTGAGGAAGTTTTGGGAGGAAATTGTAGGTGAGTATTTTTGTGCTTTGTATTAGGATGTGTAACCATCGTTCACAATGGTGGCTCATATCCATACTATCATTAACCATCCTACCTGTCATTTGCTCTAATTCAAGGTCCATATGTCTTTTAAGCCGAAGGATCATTTAGTATTCAGATTGGTCGCAATATTGCAAATCCCAGTGAAAAATTTCTTTTCTGAACGTAGTACACTGCTGCAAATCGAAAGTGAAATGAGAAGATGTCCTAAGGATCCGAGAGAGTGCTTCTTCCATATAGTGAACCGATTTGGAGGAGTATCTTCCAGTAACACTTCCTGTGTCCCATTTCTATGACACCTCAGAACTCAACTACTATAGTGTAGAGGTAGATGATCTCCTTTTTAAGTTCTTACCCTTCCAAGATAAGTTGCTAATATTATTGCCTTGGTCAGATGTTTTCTAGTCTACATGACACTGCACCCGTAGAGTCTCGCAATAAAAAATTGTTATAGAGTCCTTAAAAATAGGAAAAGATGATATTAGCAACATAATATGAATGTAAACAAGTGACACTAATAATATATTCCATGATGTTAAAGTATGAATAATCCTGATATATCGAAACATTTCCTGATGGAATGCTGCTATTCTGGTCCTCATTAGTTTACTCTGTTTGTGTTTCACTACATCTAACTTCTAAGGGTACAGGTTTCTTCAAAGTCCTGAAACAGATCAGTCAACTGTCTCCAAGATTAGAGACGCTATAAGAGAACGAAAAGAGATCACTGTTCAGTTGATCAACTATACTAAGAGCGGTGAGTAAGATGTTTGGTCGGTGCTGCTTTACAATGACTTTGGTGATGCATTATCTCAACCTTGATTCCCCTTGATTAAACCCACACATCATGAATGTTACGCCCATTTGAGATTGCAATTCAGTCGAATACTGTACCTTCTAATTCTTTCATTAGCGCCACTCAAGAATATCACAAGTTTACATTTTTGCAGGGAAGAAATTTGGAACCTGCTTCACCTGCAACCTTGCGTGACCAGAAGGTGGCTC
>JAGVVM010021799.1:0-29664 GCA_019149425.1 Psidium friedrichsthalianum
CCACTGAACTGTACAGGCATGCTGACATTTATGTCGAATAACTTCTTGCTAGCAAGAGCTTTTAATTCGTTTTGCTGATGCACGCTGGTCTTCAACCGGTGCCATTCTATTCGGTTATTAAAAGATGATGGCTTTCTTGTGGATTGAGTAGATGCCAATGTTGGGTTCCGCTGTTTGGCTCCTGACTGGATAGGATTTGTTTCATTGACAAGCCACAAGGGATATGGTTGTTAATTACACAGGTTCGCGACTTTTCAAGCAAACAAGATTAACCATGGAACACCATTTTTCCCTCTCCTTAAGTTCCAACTATTCTGACACCAATCAAGTGTTTTCCGCAGAAAAGGAGTTCCACCAAGAGCTTGATAGATTCTTGATGTTCTGGTGTTAAATCCCCCTTCTTCCTTGTTGTTCAGGTTTGAGCAGATTGATTTCTTACCATGTAAGACCTGTGAAATTGATGAAGATGGGATTGATGAATGGAAACCATGATAAATTGATAAACGGCTAAAGATTGAGTAACACTTCAGAAACTCTGCATCCTAACATGTGCGTGTGGGTTCTTCTTGAAGGGCTTTCTTGTAGGTTCATTTGGACTGACATGGGCCTTGAGAACCCAAGCAGGATAGCAAAGCTGGCGATATTAAACAGTCCATTAACGCTTGACTCTCCCGTCCCAGGATTGTTTCAACGCAACTGAGGTGAGATTTTTTGTCCTACTTAGGAATGAGATGTTATTTTATCTATCTGTCTTAAGAACTATATCTCGACTTCCAATAATAGTTTACTGAATTATTTTAGTTGTGAGAAGTGAGATTTGAATCATCCCAAAACAGTGCATTGGGTGACTTAGCCGAAT
Source organism: Psidium friedrichsthalianum (assembly GCA_019149425.1). NCBI lineage: Eukaryota > Viridiplantae > Streptophyta > Magnoliopsida > Myrtales > Myrtaceae > Psidium > Psidium friedrichsthalianum. The sequence goes on from JAGVVM010021799.1 coordinate 860, forward strand.
GATTGCAGTTTCTTCTGTGCCACTTCAGCTCTCTCTCTCTCTCTCTCGCTCGCTCTCTCTATCTCTCTCTCTCTCTCTCCTCTTTACATTTTTTTTTTCTACGTACAGAATTCCTCTATTTGGTGAATTCACATGCCAGAATGCTGTGATGGCTGAGCGGTTCATTGAAGCAGGTAGCGCGTAGGTATCCAAGAAAGCATCTTATTTTTTTTGTAGACGCCATCAATATTTCCCCAGATGTATAAACTGCAATATTCTAGCCTGCTTTTCTTGCGAAAGAATCGTATTGTGCTTTGGCAAGATTGCTTATTACAGGTCACATGGTTAACATGTCAGACACTTGCAAAGATTTTTTGAAGGAACTTAGCTTGTGCACTTTTTTCAACAGTTTCATGAGGGCTTTAAGGAGGCTTCGAGTTAAGTGCAATGATAAATTAGGCATTGTAACACAGATACCTCTGTTAGCTCTTGGCTAGAAAGATAGACGTCCTAGCTACTAGTTATAGATGTCCGAGGGTCACCTAGTTAAACTTGCTTCGCCTCAAAGTGGAAGAACAGCATTAGTAAGTTTTTCCGTGAAATATGAAGATCCATTCTAAGTATCAAGCATATGCAGAATGAAATGTGGAAACCAACCAACAGAGGAGTGTCCCTCTTAAAATGAGGTTTGCAGAAACAGCATCCACGTACTTTAGTTTTCTCTGTGTCTGTATATTCATGAAGGTACCATAAAATTCTCTTGTTTGTACATGTAACCTGACATAAATATTCTTGTCTTGCAGTTATGTTCTGAAGATAGAAAAGGCAGACGTCTACCGGCTACCGTATTGTCAAGCGGTGGGACCTGGATTGGTTTGTACCTTTTCTCTGGTTTGCAGTACTCTGATGAAATTTCTCCAAAATCCTGGGAAAGAAAAAAACGATAGTATCTAAATGGAAATAGTATGTTCTCCCTGCACCAAAAGGCCATATTCTGCAGAAATCAAATTGACATTTCTGCAAGAGACAATGTCTCATTCATCTTATCTGCACAAACGAAGCATCAGTTCGAAACTCTGTCAAAGATTTGACCGATGGGAGATAAGTATGTATCTCAAATTTTCCATTAACACAAAAAGAAGTCAATAGAATAATTTTAAGATTATATAGTCATCAAGTTGGTAAGTTTATGAATGCCTGCATTAATAGCCAACACGGCAGGTATAATTCTAACTTCCAAGCCTGAAGAAGTCTCTTTTCTTTCACTTTGACAAGCCTTGCTTGAAGCTGCAAGAAAAGCTAACTTCAAGGGAACAGCAACTCAAATTGCTTCTGGCTTTTCGTCTGGGAGGTATGACTTTCTCCATGCTCTGGCCTATATTTACTCCTCAGAGAAAGCATAAAATCTCTTGCTTCTGATATTCTCTATCTTCATATCCTCTTGCATATTTTTCTATGCCGAGACTTTGTTATGGGCAATCTTCTATATTCACTACTGCTGCATTGGTAGAATGTAGTGTTGAGATAACAAATTGCAGGCCACTTTCTTATTGTTCCATCTGACATTACCTTAACTCTCTGCTTATATTGCTATCTTTTTTCCACTCATAGCTGGGATAAACCCATATTGCTCGCATGGGGTGTATCAGACAAGTATCTGCCACAATCAGTGGCCGAGGAATTCCAGAAAGGGAACCCTTCAACGATCAAACTTAAGTTGATAGAGGGCGCAGGTCATATGCCACAAGAAGACTGGTGGGCTTCTCGGAGTTCTTGAGGTGCTTTTAGTCTTAGCTGATTGTTTTTCTATGTTTGGTTTTGACAGTTGCCATGTTCTCAGGCCTGAAAAAGTTGTAGAAGCTTTGAGGATGTTCTTGCTATGAAGATATAGTCTTGATTGTGCTTCCTTGTTAAAGCTTTTGCTATTCATAAAGGTAAGTAGCTGCTTCCAAGAATTGTGCTGGAAATTGCATGATATTAGAAGTTCATTGAAGCTCTGAGATATGCCTTTGTCACTAATGAAACGAACCATCTAAAGTGCCAGTGGTAAATAAACAGATTGCATCCCAGTGCAAAAGCTGTATGGGAATTAGTATTTTTAGTGGAGCCAGTATAGTTCTTAACTTTATCTTGACATATGGTTTACAGAGTCTATTAGACCAAGTTGTTCACATCTTCTTGGTAAGAAAGACACATTAATTGACTGTTGGTATATGTTGGGAATGCAGGACAATGGACAGTGAACAGAAAAATCAGATTGATTTCCAGAAGAGATTCTGAAGTTCCAATACTCGACAAATATCCATCCTTAAGTAATTGTACAGCGTGGATCTCAGGAAATCACCAAGGGCGTGGCAGATTATGCATTCAACTCAGTCTCATGGCATCACTATCATACACTGACTGCTGAATTGCTTCAACGCATGCTTGAATCTGTATTACATGCATTATTTCTCTTTTGATAGAAAATATGTTTACGGCGTGGATCTCAGGAAATCACCAAGGGCATGGCAGATTATGCATTCAACTCAGTCTCATGGCATCACTATCATACACTGACTGCTGAATTGCTTCAACGCATGCTTGAATCTGTATTACATGCATTATTTCTCTTTTGATAGAAAATATGTTTACTTTAGGATGAATAGGATCTCATAATCTTTCGAAAAGTCGCATTTACAGTGAGAAGCATGACATTTGTTAGCACCCACAGTAAACTACTTCCTCAACACCGAAAACAAAATTTAATACAGAGGCCCTTCTGCACAAAATAAGCACACAAGACAGGAATCCGAAAGACTACTGCCAACTCTTTCTGGCAGCTAAAGAACGTAATAATCTCATTCAACCTGCCAATTATAGCAAAACAACCGTCATATTTGATACTTGAAGACATTTAAAGAACTGGAGAATTTTCTTTTCCTGAACCAGTTTACTCTCTGCTGTGACAATCCTCGTGGCAGCAGAGAGCGGGATGTTTTCTCAATTCAAATTGCTGAATAGATGACATGTCAACGCTTGTACAATCGTGAATGGCATATAAGTCTTATAAAACGTGATGCAGTTATCATTAGTTTATCTAACACAGAAGAGAGTAAGAGATGGTATATGATCCAGAATTTCACTCTCGCTAAGAAGAATAGTATAAACAGGTGGCGTCAGTCGTCCACACATGAACCAACCTGAACAACCACTTATTAAAGTGACAAATGGCCTGAGCTGTGACAATCAGGGAATGGAGACAGAAAAGATGAAGAAAATGTTGATTAAGTAGGGAATCAGAGAGAAAGATCAGCCAGATCGAATGTCCTAGAGACAGCTTTGCACCAAGAATCCACCTTCTTCTTCCTCAGTTCCCCATCTAATTTAGGATGAAAAGTAGTGGCGTTACTGCTCCTTGCTCCAGTATCAAAAATATCCTTCTCTGTCCATACGCCGACAGCTAATCCAGCAGCATAGGCTGCTCCCAGTGCAGTTGTCTCTATGTCAGCTGGTCTCACAACTGGGTTTCCCAATAGATCCGCCTAAAAAGCACAGAAAACCCCACTTAGCATAATGATATCTTCAATAAGATCCAGGACAAAAAGATTTTAGCCGCACTTTTGTTCGTTTGGTAGGTCCACTGATTGTCCTTCTTGGGAGGTGATGGAGGTGTGGTACTGGGGTTTAAGTAGGATTTGTTTACCAACCACCTAATCTAACGGAATCTATTCAATCAGTTCTTCTGAATCGAGGGCCAGGGAGAGAATGCCTAAACTGAGCTGGAGCGAAACAATTTCTTCACACAAAGCAATACAAGAAATTCTACTGTGAAGCTGCCTCAACAATTTCATGGCGCTGGTTTGTTTTTATATATATATATATCCTGAGATATGATATTACCTATCTTGAAAATTTTCAATGTCAAGAAGCAAATATACCAAGTGAACTCGTGTAAACAAAAAATGGAGCGCAAGCCATGAACATGACAACAGACGTGGGAAGCTCATTACCTGGATCTGCATCAAGAGGTTATTGACGGTGGCACCTCCGTCCACTCTTAGCAAGAATTCCCCTTTCTCGTTCTTAACCTCACCTGTCTCTCCTGCGTCCTTGTGCATGGAGTCCAACACATCCTTCACTTGAAAAGCCATACTCTCCAGCACAGCTCGAGCAATATGAGCCTTGTTTGTAAACCTTGTTATCCCAATGCAAACCCCACGAGCATCATCACGCCACCACGGAGCAAAAAGTCCGTTAAAAGCGGGCACAAAGTATACCCCTCCAGTGGAGTCAACCTGTAATGCTAACTTCTCGATCTCACTGGCGGAACTGATTATTCCAAGACTGTCTCTGAGCCACTGAACAGCGGCTCCAGCAATGGCAATAGAACCTTCAAGGGCATAGTTTGTTGGGGCATCTGGTCCAAGCTTAAAGGCCAAAGTACTCAGAAGGCCGTGCGTCGAATGAATCATCTCCCCACCAGTGTTAAGAAGAATGAAAGCTCCAGTCCCATATGTGCTTTTGGCCTCGCCCTTTCTACATGCTTGTCCCACCATCGCAGCATGCTGATCGCCGAGGCATCCCGAAATTGGAACTCCGGTAATTGGCCATCCCTCAGCTATTTTGCCAATTATTTCAGAATTGCTGATAATTCTGGGGAGAATCTGTGGAGGAATTCCCAGAGTATCTAATGTGGGCTTGTCCCACTCAAGAGCTTTGAGATTCATTAGCATAGTTCTAGATGCATTGGATACATCAGTAACATGTAAACCACCGGTGGTTCCTCCAGTTAGGTTCCATATTAACCAGGAATCTATGGTACCAAACAAAGCATCACCTTTCTTAATAGCCTCCTTAACAGCGTCGACATTTTCCATCAACCACAGAAGCTTAAGCGCGCTGAAATATGTACTAATGGGCAAACCACAGGTCTCAACGAAATGGGTCCTACCCCCGGGCAGTTCTTTCTCCAATTTTCTATAAGTAAATTTAAACGTATATCAAAACTGTGTAACTCCCGTCATCAAACGGAAACAAAAATATGAAGCGCAAAACATTTAGGAGTGTATTAGAATGAAAGGACCAAAATACGAAAGACGGGGTTACCTGCAAATAGAGCTAGTACGAGCATCCATCCAAACAATGGCATTGTACAGAGGGCGACCGGTGGATTTGCTCCAAACAAGAGCAGTCTCTCTCTGATTAGTCAACCCAATGGCTTTGAGTCCACCATCCACATTGTGGCCAGCAGCTGTGGCCTTGTCTAGAGCCTTGGTAACACACACCTTCACACTCTCCAGAATCTCCATCGGATCATGCTCCACCCATCTTGAAACCAACACGCAAAGCACAGAATTTATACTCGGGGCACGCTTAAAGACGAGTTAAGAAGAGAGGCAAGATCTTTTCTTTTTGACAAACGCATGACCATCATCATCGTGTTCTCTCACTCAAGAACCATTTCGACGACACAAGCTTAAACAGACACGCATAACAAGTACAAACTCACAAATTTGGAACGTTCAGAGAGAGGGAGAGGGAGGGTACCCGGCGTGAGGGCAGAACTGGGTGAACTCGACCTGGTGAGATCCGATCGCACGAGCGGTTCGGTCGTAGATTATGAACCTGGTGCTCGTGGTCCCCTGATCAAGCGAACCCACATAAACATCCCCACCCGACATTGCCTTTCACTTGTCCTTCGACCTGTTGCTTCTGAGTGAGAGAGAGAGAGAGAGAGAGAACAGAGTTCGTGTGTGTGAGAGAAGAGAGACGAAAGGGGACGAAGCGTTGCTTGACGGAGTGAGTTATGGAGTCGTCGATCAATATATGAAAACAGAAGCAGCAAAAGGAAGTCTTGGGAATCGTTGGCGGGCTTTATCCAATCATTTTCTTTTAGTGTTAACAAAAAGGAAATCTTCCCATCTCTCAACAAATCCGATCCAAATCATTCAATGTTCATCGCTGTCAACGTGTCATCCGTTTTTTCAACGGCTGTGTTTTCTGGGTGCTTCAATTAAACGGGAAATTTTTAATGGATGTGCTTCAAAGGGAGAGTCAACATCACGTGGATGATGACCATTCACCCAGGAAGACCATGGGGAAGAGAACTCTTTTGAGCTCAATCCCGATATTTGGGAGTTGAAAGGGGATTTCTATCTTATCTTCTTCTCGACCAAAAACAAGAAAATCTGTCGACACAAGCAATCGAAGCAAAATGGATTAGATCATCAAGCGATACGACTCAAAACGATGTCAGCCGGATAAAACGAGGGAGAGATCGGCAATCATCACCGACGTCGAGCCAGCCATCGTAGCTCGCCGTTCTTCGGCGGAAAATACGAGGATGTGCTGTTTATGGAGGGACAAACCTCCACCTGGGTCTCCCTGATTGGCTGATGATTTAAAAAAAAAAAATTAAAAAAGTTAAAAACCATTTTAAAAAGGTTTAAAAAAACCAAGAATTAAAAAAAAAATAAAGAGTTCTCGCCACTTGGTTATTTTCGAAAACAGAAATTTTGTGCAATTACCAAATGCGTTTCTATTCGATAATATAATTTTGTGTAGTTACAAAATTTATTCTAATTCTCTAAAAATCATTTGACGTACAAAATCAAATAATATGATTATAATCAGAATCACTTTTTTGGATCAGAATCATTGCCAAATAGACCCTAAGCGACCTAGAACTCCGATTCAATCTCGGATGATCCGTTACTTTGAGCCTTATCCGACTATACCTTTTGTTCTGATTTTTGCATTATTAGTAGTATCAAACTCGAGATAAACAAAAATTAATCATCTCAGCAACTAAACAATTTAGATCGTTCATCTAATTAACAATAAATCCTTTTATATGCTAAAGTCACTTTTAAAAATGTCTTGTGGGATGGGAGTAAGTCTTTTTAGCGATTCAAAGTCTCCTTTGTTCAGCAAAAATAGTCAATTGCATTGCGTGCAAAAATGAACACATGAAAAAAAAAAATTCGTCATTCATGAAAATATCAAAACATATATTATTATCGATAATGAACGCATTTTTTTCGGTGATTAATTATTCTAATTGATATAAACAATTGTGATCGATATAATATTTTTTAAATTATCCATTTTTTCTGCTTAATAAACCGTAGCCCAAGTGTAATCACTACTTGAAAGGCTCAAACCAGGTTGGAATTGCCGTGAGTTCATACTTTGAAGGTCAAGCTCACGCCCAAAATGAGAATTACAAAGTGGATCCCACGGTCCGGTCGTCGGACGTCATTCGTTTGAAAAGTCAGAACGCTTCAACAAAGGTTAAACTAAACACTACCAAAAACAAAGAAGCTGCTTCAACCACCAAGGCAACCAGGGAAAAAGTGTTGAACAATTTATTTTATTGAAGTTTTGGGTTAGAAGCTGATAAACGACCTTACCCTACGCCACAAACTTTCGTCCGGTTGATTAGACTATGATTTAACACAGACTCAATCGGTGAGAGCCGAAACTCTTAACAGGAGCCTACAGCGATAGTCCGATAACCTGACACCCAGCCTGAATTCACACTTTACTTTTATGTGTCGGGGCTTGTACTCCCAACTCTTCAATTGATGATAAACCTTTTTCTTTCCCGTCCTCTGGGAATACCCTCGAATTTTACATCCAAAATTTCAGATGAAGAAGCCTTTTTAAGTAATGCCTAGGATCAACCTCGACTTTTTATTTCAAGATTTTCTTTTTTTTTAAAAAAGGAGAGAATTTGGCTTACTTTACTAGTACCTAAGCACTGTTTTGTACAAAACTCCACTACATATGCCAATTCATTGGGCATAAACTTCCCATCATTTCAGCTTACTCTTTGTACAGGGATTCGGCTCCACCTTCGTCATGACATTCCGCCCTAAAACTACGTACGGGGCCGTCTTGTTCCTCCCGACGAAAGCCGCTACTTTGTAGAAAAAGGGCCGTCCGACATTGAGATCCACGCGATCTGACGGTTAAGTGCCGACGGACCCGAGAACTCGCCGGAACTTGCCGAGCGGGACGGGGCGGAAGAGAGGGGAAACGAAGCGCGCAATCGTGGAGATGAGAATGCAATGTTAGGGCCTAGCCCATGAAGAAAGGCCCAACCGACAGAATTTACAGGCCTGCACCTTTTACATCCTTTGGACATTCTTTGAACTCATTCTGAACTTTTGTTTAGGGCATGATGGGCGGAAGTGCAGGGGAACGACCGTGTAAACGTGGAACATGTGATTATCATCCTTAAAATTTACCTTCGTTTAAAGTTTAACAAGCAACAAAGTTTTTCTGGATATGACAATTAAATATGTCGTTGTAAAGTTTACATTGTCGCAAAGCTTGCACGGGATGACTATGAGCTAAATTACCCTTCATTTAAAGTTTAATGGTCGCAAAGCTTGCACGGGATGATATGAATAATGATTACAACACCTTCGTTTGAAGGTAATTTTAAGGATGATAATCGCACTTGTGTTTGCACTTTTTTTAGTTTTCAAACACTTAGGTGCACTGACAAGCAATCAATATGCCCCCAAAAAACATTGCAGGCATATATTTTCCACAAGAATAAAAAAAAAATTCGGGCAAAGGATATAAAAGTGCAATGGTAAATTTATCTCCACTTCTTTTTACAGAATGTCAATCAATTTCTTTCTTCGTTCGATTCTTTTCTATTATTATTACTAGGCAAATCCGCTGAAAACTAATTGAAAATAGCTGATGTGATTGTTTAAAGTGTGATGCTCGCACGATAGGCGAGCCATAAAACAATAAATTCCTTAAATTTCAAAACGAAAGAAATAATTTGTGAAAAGAGATGACATATTTTAAGCAAAATGAGAAAGCAGTGGGAGAGAAGCTGCAACGGGGGGTGGCGGCGGCTCGTGCGACAACGGTCCGTATTGGAATGTGGTTCATACTTCCCTACGACAGGAAAATACATGAGTCCCTGCCTCCAACATTAAACAGGCGAGGATCCTGGGAGCCGTTTGACGAGAGTCTTCAGGAAGCAATGTCCCCTGGACACCAGAGGATTTTATGATTTAAGCCAGTACACTTTTCCATGTAGTATTTTTGTTTAGCACTCATGTATCTCTAATATATATATATATATATATATATTCGCTTAATAATTGAGTGATATAATGAGAGGTGTAAGTGTTACATTAAATAGTAGCAATCCTCTATTGGGTGCCTTAGCCCCAGTTTAATGGTGAACCAAGATAAAAGCTTCGTATCTCAACCATCATTCTACTCTCGTGTCGATATATGGCCTTACGTAGTTATATGATCCAAGTGTGGTCGGATGCATCAAATTGGAGAAAATTGGTCAAAAAACGATCCTAATTTATTGCGTTTTTGTCAATTCTAACACTGTGGGGTGCCTTCCCTATCGTCAGAGCTATGACGTCCCAGCCAAAGCTCACCACGTATACTATGCAGGATTGAATCAGGTTTAATTTAATTGAATAATAAGCAAACAAATAAAAAAAACACGACACTTTATCTATTTATGACTGACAAACCGCCGAGTTCATTTTATTACATCTGAGAGATAAGTTGGGAGTCTTTGGAATGGTGTATGTGTGTCAACTCCTAAGAAAAATGGAAGGGTACTCCGTATGAAAGTGATGGGCACTCTGTCACGTCACTTACCTTAATAAATTTCAACAATAAAGGAGTGAGATATAATCTCAGCGAGTCAATTTTCTAAACCATCAACTATTCCAAACAAAGAGAGGAACTAACACGATGCGTCAGGTAAGCATAGAGATTTCATGCAGTTCAAGGTTTAATTTGCGTATAATAGACTTCTTCTAAATATGGCAACGCATGATGCAATGGATGCAATTGCGACCTTACACTCGTGAAACGTGTTAACTAGATTATAACTCGGCCATTTCCCCATATTGTTTGTACATCGTCGTCTCGTACCACCTCAATGACCGCCTGATCACTTAGCATGACCACCCAAACACACAGCATGGTCTTCCTATACACTCCACGGGGGAATCTCAAATGAGCACGCTGCCCGTTTTCTCGCAAGTTTCATTCCATTTATCCACATGGTATGCAATTTAAAAAAGGAACAACGACCGGCGCGTTCTGCGTATACGGCTCCATATCTTATCTCGATATCTTGACTATAAATAAATACCAAACCTAATTTTCCATCAATGCGACAAGGCATGCAACTAATGCGCATAAGCTAAATGCTCATCATCTCAATTCTCACTCTCTTGGGTCTTATACTAACCCCTCTTAACCACGCGCCGGCGGGCTATCATAACTTAACATTACTAGTTAATGCCCACACTCAATCGGCGACTCCCCTCTTTCTCACCCACTTCATTTCTCCTTCCACCGTACGCAACTTAGCACTACTAAAACTGCTTCATCCTCTCCATATGGACTATAAGTCCCGTGGCAACAAGAGGTTCGAGACTTCCTCACATATCCTAGAATTAGTTCCCTGAATTTCCCAGCAATCAAGACTATTTTTTTTTTTTCCCTTCCCTTCGTGGCTCAACATCTGTATTATGCTGACTCACTCGGCCACTATATCCAGTATTATGCACGTCTAAAACCAGCAATAGCAGCAACACAGTCCTCCCACTTCATGAACCACGCCGGCTCTTCTTCGTCTTCTTCTCGGCCAACAACTACCTCCTCCCAGTTCGAGGAGCAGCCACTAAATCTCTAACGTCGACACCTTGAGGGGCCTCTCTTAAACCGATTTTGGCTACATGCAATCTGATTTGATGTTACCTCCCCCCTTTTTCTACGCAAACCTTTTACTCCCGAGCTCACGAGGCGTTGCTATCACGGTATTTCCTTTCCCATTCAGTTCATGCCCTACATTTGCTGTATTCTACATTCGAATCACGCATTTGCACGGATTTATCCTTTGTTCTAAACCATGACCCTGCCATCGGGACGACTCGACAATCGACACCGACTCCACGTTGCTCAGATTAGTTGACGGTTTTAGAGAACTGACTCACCTTAACCCTCGGTGTTCGCCGAAGCTAGAGTTCGTCGGTCGTTGCTGTTCTGCAGTTTTGCCGAGCTCTCTCCTCTCTCCTGGCTGGATAGCTGGTTCAGAAAACGGGGAATGCTGCTGCTGTGACACGACCGAGGAGACACCAGTTTCGCGAGCTGGGGGAGAAAATGGGTCTGTTCTGTTCTCCTTTTGCCGGCTGCTCTTGTGGGCCGAGAAGGAGAAATGAGTCTCTCATTTTATTTTTATTTTTTTTATTTTTTTCTTCAATTTTTTGTGGGCCCAAAACTGCTGCAGTGGCCAACTCCTTGTGTGGTAAAATTGGGCTTGGGTGAAGTTCTCTCCGTGAGTTCCTTGGGCCCATTATCTCGTGGACTCTAATTATCCTAGCCAACCAGAATTGCGGACACTTGAGCGGGCTTCATGGAGGGTCAAGGAATGGGGCCGAACTTTGGTTGATTTGGGCCGAATTTTGGTCTTCGGCTCTCAACTTCCAAACTTTGAGCTGGAAAAATTATTCTCGAACGATGTCAATCCCAATTGCTATCTCTCTATTGCCATCCGTTATACGGCCCATTGCGCACAACAACTTCGATCGATTTGAATCCTGATTCATTCGGCCCAAATCAGCTTTCTAATCCATTTCGTCTACTTCTCAACAATTTAGAACTATATAAAGTGGGGCATTACCAACACGGTCGGCATTGGTATAGATAAATTTTCATAATATTTTATATTTTTTTACCTAACTCAGGCGACCCTCGAAGAAGAAAAACCAGAGGGAAAAAAAAAAAGAAAATAAAAGTGACTAAAAAGTTCCAAAATATATTAAAAATATTTAAAATTGTCTGCGTTAGAAATTTTTGGATAATATGATTCAATTGATAAAGTGAAAAGATTTATTTTCATTAGTCAAAGAATGAAAATTTTAAAGCTTTGACAAAGAGGTTATTTCCTTTTCACAATTTTTGCCAAGTGGGGGCGCTTTTTGTTTTTTTTTTTTTTTGTCGAAACTAAGGTACTACTTTCATTCAAAAGAAACGGAATTACAACAACCAGTGCTCTTGAAATCGCAACACAAAAGATCCCAAAGGGGCTGGGGGTCTAACCATCCAATTAGAGGGAATATAAATTTTCCGACGGCCTTTCCTAATACAATCAGCTGCGTCATTTGCCACGCGCGGGACATGGACCCCATTTATCGTTTCCGTGCCCAAATGAGGCAATGATAGTCTTGCATTCCTCAAATAAGCCTCCGAAGGCCCATGGACTTTCTTCCGGCTAGCCACGAGCCATCGACGTTAAAGCTCCTGTTGCCGGTTCTCGGTGGGTACGCTCTCCCTTTCGGAGTTGAGTGGAGCCAGTCCGAAGTGGAAAGGGGGGGGGGGGGGGGGACCAACCTTGAGGGGCGAGTCCCGTGGGACCCACACCCACCCCAACACGACCTTTTCCTGCAATTTCTTGCAGCCGCACCATCCTGTCTTCTTGTCTCTGTTCCTTCGAGACGAAGCAGACAACTGCACCATTAGCTAACTGCCAAAACACAAATCGTACCAACCCTACCCCTCACCGCGTCCCGGAGGAACGTACTCAGTGTCAAATAGATGCCTCAAATCGTTGTCCTCGACGAATCCGCGAAGCACTGAGTCATAATTTCGAAGGTGAGCAATCGGTGCATCCGCCGCACGCGTCGCACCCGGTTGGGAAGATTACGACACGTAAAAAAAAAGAAAAAGGATCATGCGACCCGCGATCGTTAAACTGATCAGCTTCTCACACGTGACTGATTTTTGATATACGAGGGAGAGTTATTTAAAATAATGGTAATTGATCTTTCGCTAACGTGTAATAACGTTTCTGAATTTTTAATTTGATCAATGCGATCCTTAAACTTTATCTCGATATGCGGCATCGTTTGTAAACGTTTAATTTATTCAATATGGCCTTTAAATTTTAGCACGATGTATCTTTAAACTTTTTAGTTTGTTTAATAGATCCATAAACATTCTGCGCATGTTCAATCTAGTCCCAAAACTATATGAAAATATTCAATATTGCAATAGAACTTGAATTAATGAGATGACAACATTGAAAATACACATAATTTTGGGACTAAATTAAATGTGTGCCCGAAATTTAGGGATCGTGCCGAATATATAAAAAGTTCGGGAACGATATTGCACATTGGAGAAAAGTTCACATATCACATCGAACGAATTAAAAGTTCAGAAATTATAATAATGCACGTTGAGCCAAAACTCATGATTATTTATGTCAAAATATCTTCCGAGGAGGGGCTGATCTCTTGGAAAGGAATTACAAAGGGGGACGAAGGAAAGGAAAGAGTCCCCAAAGAATCCGTAGCTGGCGAGAAAGATGCGGGTGTTATCCGATTGCGTTTCCGGAATGGGATGCTGCTCGGCACGCCGCTCAATATAAATCGGACGGCCAGAAGGCTCGCGCACGACCGTCCCATTAGAAAAAAGAAAACGGTATCATGATATGGACATGGCATAAAATTCGTGAAAAGTAGCACAATAGATTTTAGCCCAAGTATGCAGGACTCCAAAGGAACGAGCATTAATCAATGGGAAAGATGTCGGGTGGAGGGCGTCGTATTCCGACATGGTGCATCAAACATTCGCCATGCGATTGTACTCGCTCTCGCATTCACCGTCCTATTATCTTACCCTCGGATAACTTTCCGTCTCTTGTAAATCTTCTTTTGTGATTTTAGCTTGAAAATTTCATCTTGATAAGAGGAAATTTGCCTCGTAGTAGTATTCAGAAAATTAGTCATTAATGGCATAAAATTCATGGAAAATAGGGGAATAATTTAGCCAAGCACGTAGGATGAAGGAACAACCATTAATTAAAGGGAAAGGATGTCGATGGAGGTTTTCATAGGAAAGTGAGAATTCTATTTAGACATTGGCGCGTCATATATTCGCCATGAGATTGTGCGGCGCTCTCACTTCCACGATGGATTAAATCCTCTCGGGGAAAAGCATCTCTTAAATTGTTTTCATAAAAAGTGAGGAATCTTATTCGATATTGATGCGTCAAATATACACATTGTAGATTGCTCTCACTTCTACTATCCGATTATCTTACTCTCAGACAACTTTTCATCTCTTGCAAATTGTTTTTTGCGATCTGAGATGGAAAAATTCCTCTCAAATGAGGACTGGAATTTTGAAAATATTCAGAATAGTATTAGATCGCATAAAAATCGTGGAAAATATGCTAGGTACGTAGGAGGAGGAACGAGCACTAGATTAAATGGAAAGATGTCGGACAGGGAGTTTTCATAAGATACTAAGAAATAGAAGAAGGACATTGATGCGTCAAATGTGCCCATGAGATTGTACTTGCTCTCTCTTGCACCGTCCGATTATCTCACTCTCGGACAACCTTCCATCTCTTGTAAATCCGACGGACAGCATCGAAAGGCCTAGATCTTCAATCTAACACGAGATTCACATTATCGTAACCTCCCAATTCATGGAACTCTCGCCACTTTCCATATAGACGAGCACACTCCCCATTTCCCTCCTCTCTGGGGTCTCTCTCTCTCTCTCTCTGGTAGGCGTCGAGTCCAGAGATTCGGGCGGCGTAGTCTAGGGTTCTGGCGAGGATGGCGTTGCTCTCAGCTCTCGCGACGGAGATCGTGATCCCGGTCTGCGCCGGGGTCGGGATCCTGTTCTCCCTGGTGCAGTGGCTCCTCGTGTCGCGCGTGAAGCTCGCACCGGAGCCGCGCGCTCCGTCGTCCTCGTCCCCAAACAGCAACAAGAATGGCTACAGCGACTTCCTCATCGAGGAAGAGGAAGGCGTCAGCGACCAGAGCGCTGTGGCCAAGTGTGCCGAAATACAGAGTGCCATCTCCGAAGGTGACTTTATATAGATCCTCTAGCTTCACGGCTTGTTCCCTTATTGGAATTTTTCCGTTGCGGCGTACTCTGGATTTATAGTCTCGACTTCTTAAATTTTTCCAGATCTTTCAAAGTACGGTCTTTCAAGCAAAGGTCGTGGCCCTTAGCTCATGTTCATTGTCCGAGAGAGAGAGAGAGAGGAAAAAACGACGACAGAGAATGAAGTAGTTTTGATTTTCTGGGTCGCGAGTCTTTCTTTCTCAATCACTCTGTTTTTTTTTTTCTGGGCTTAGAGAGGTTGCGATTTAACCCCTTCTATATATTGTCTACAGATTTTTTGGGTCAATCTCGCATCTGCTTGAGCAATAGCAACAAATTTGAGTTTTGTAAACTGATGATAACCGAGCAAAATTATGAGCTTTTGCTGCTTGGGAAAGGCCGCTAGAGCTTTGAGTAACGTATCTGAGCATATTAGTATAATATCACCGGTGCAGATCTCCTCTTGGGTAATTTTAATTATTTGTGAGGGAACGGTTGGTAGTCTTCGTGGTTTTTTCTTGGGAGAAGTGCTAGCTGGTGCTGCTCTTATCCTTTTGGCTTTTGCCTTCCGTAGGAGTAATTATTTTCGTCTTATGCGCATGAAGGTCGCGGTTTCTTTGGATTAGTAAAATTCACGTGTTGTGCACGTGAATGTCGTGACGCCCAGTATGGGCCCATGGGCCTTCTGCGTTTTCGTCTCTTTACTCCCCACTTGCTGCAGCCTGCAGGCTCCCATGGGGGCTAGGAGGCACTTCATTTTATGGCATAACATGACAACAATGCATATAAATATAGATGTTTCAAAAGTATTTGATTTGACCCAAAAAAAAAAATTTCATTAATGTAAGAGAATTTGCTCTGAATAAATACATGTTAAAAGATTAATTGGTTTATTAGCCAGGAACTGGCTGAATAAGTCAAACTCAGTGCCACATTTGGGCGAATGTATATCTGTAGATGATTACATCCGACAATAGGTTAAGTCTAATAAGCCAATATGAGTACGTACACAAAATTATTCTCGGAAAATTTGATTCATTTTCGAGTTATCTATGTGATAAATATACGTGATAGATTAAGTTCAATCTTTTCTTCCATCTGTTTTGTATTAGCTATAGAAGCTTGGTACACGACATGAGTGGCTCGACATCAAGTTCACTAAATTTAGAATCGTAATTTTCATATGTAATTGGCTTTAGTAGAAGCATATCGGTATACGACACTGTTCAAAAGTGTTTGTTTACTTGTCAATGAATGTGTTTCAAGTGGTCCAGAATATTCTTCATTTTTTATTTATTTCGTCATGCATGTAATGAAACACTAATTCTGTAGGATTAGTTAAGAATACATAGGTGACGAACCGTTCTTATGTTTTGCTAAGTTCTCTTTTGAGTTAAATTCTTGCTTCTCCTAACTAAACTCCTTATTGGTGACTATGTTTCATACCTGTTTCTTTCATTCTGATCTAAATAATTTTTCGAAGTTGAGCATTATCATTTCTATTGTGAGATTAATTTTATATTCCTTTTAGTAGTTCACCCTTCTCCTGTTCTAGTTCTAACATCTAAGTTCAGTTCTAAATTTAGTTATGATGTTTTCCATACTCTCGGTTTTATGTCAAGATTCCAGTTTGTCGCTTTATTTGTTTAATAGAGATACTAAATAACCGTTATGATTGTAACAGGTGCAACATCTTTTCTGTACACGGAGTACCAGTATGTTGGAGTTTTCATGGTTGCTTTGCGGTCCTCATCTTCCTCTTCCTTGGCTCTGTTGAGAGCTTCAGCACCCAAAGCCAGCCTTGCACGTATGATCTTTCAAGAAATGTGCAAGCCTGCACTTGCCACTGCCGCTTTCAGTACAGTTTCATTCCTGCTAGGTGCTTTCACCTCGGTTGTCTCTGGTTTCCTTGGCATGAAAATGCTACCTATGCCAATGCAAGGACTACCTTGGAAAGCGAGAAAAGTGTTGGGAAAGCTTTCATTGCTGCTTCAGGTCTGTGCAGTTATGGGATTTCTTCTTGCTTGCTAATGGTCTTCTGTGCTCTATATTGCAATCAATCTTTTCAAGTTGTACTATGGCAATGACTGGGAAGGTCTTTTCGAGGCATTAACGGTTATGGTCTTGGTGGATTCTTCCATGGCTCTCTTTGGAGAGTCGGTGGGGAATTATACTAAGGCTGCTGATGTTGTGCTGGACTGGTTGGAAAGGTCGAGAGAAATATCCCGGAAGATGATCCAAGAAACCCAGCTGTATGTACTCTCTTACTTTAGCTCCATCACCTAAGTATATCTTTGCTTTTAGTCATAAATGGGTTGGCCTTAATCATTCAGGTGATTGCTGATAACGTCGGTGATAATGTTGGGGATATTGCTGGTATGGGGTCTGATCTTTTTGGCTCTTATGCTGAATCATCCTGCGCGGCCCTTGTTGTTGCTTCCATCTCTTCTTTCGGAATCGAACGTGACTTCACTGCCATGTGTTATCCCTTGCTTATTAGCTCTATGGGTATCCTTGTTTGCTTGATTACAACACTCTTTGCGACTGACTTCTTGGAAATCAAGGCAGTGAAGGAAATCGAGCCTGCATTGAAGAAGCAACTTATTATTTCCACAATTCTAATGACTGTTGGAATAGCTATTGTAAGCTTTATTGCTCTGCCCTCATCATTCACAATTACAACTTTGGGTCGCAGAAAGTTGTGAAGAACTGGTAAATTCTTTGATGATACTATCTCTTTCTAATCTAAATGCTGCTTCCTTCCAATAATGATCATGTGACGGCTTTAAATGTCGGTGGACATTTATGGATTCGGTCATAAATGAGCGTATGTAGTCGCTAAATATGGGTATGATCTTGCAGGCAGCTGTTCTTGTGTGTTGGTGTTGGTCTTTGGGCTGGGCTAATTATTGGGTTTGTCACTGAATATACACCAGTACTGCCTACAGGTACTAAAAATTGCTGAAGGAAAGCAATGCGCATGTTGATAACCATGTGCTGACCATTGTATTGATCCTTTTCTCCACAGCCCTGTCCAGATGTTGCTGATTCCTGCAGAACTGGTGCTGCGACCAATGTTATTTTTGGCCTTGCCTGGGGATATAAATCTGTCATTATCCCAATTTTTGCCATTGCCGTTAGCATTTTTGTGAGTTTCAGTTTTGCTGCCATGTATGGAATTGCTGTGGCTGCCCTTGGTATGCTTAGTACCATTGCCACTGGATTGGCCATAGATGCTTATGGTCCCATCAGCGACAATGCTGGAGGTATTGCTGAGATGGCTGGCATGAGTCACAGAATTCGTGAGAGAACTGATGCCCTTGACGCTGCTGGCAATACTACTGCTGCCATTGGAAAGGTACAGGCAATCCTCGAATATGAATATGGTAACAGACACTGTCCTGCTGTCCTTTTAGTTGCTTGTCTTGATAAAATCTGTAACATAGCAGAGGAAAGGTCGTCTCTGTGTAGAATTTTTTTTGTGAGGCCACGTTCATATCATCCAGGGTGTGTGCACATTGCTCAATAATTTTTTATATCACCATTCATGACTAAATATATAGGTGAATTACGGAAGTCTTTTTGGATTCTTGCTGGTGTGGCATGACGTTTGGCTAAATCACATCTATTTTCCTTGATGTGCTGCCTTTTAATCTATCATTATTAATATGAGCCCTGTCGTCAAATTCTACTTGCCTGTTATTTGAATCTTATATTTGATCAACTTTTCACTTTCTCCTGGAATGTAGGGATTTGCCATTGGATCAGCTGCCCTGGTGTCTCTCGCTCTGTTTGGTGCATTTGTGAGCCGTGCAGCAATTTCTACTGTGATGTCCTGACACCAAAGGTGTTCATCGGTTTGCTTGTGGGTGCCATGCTTCCTTACTGGTTCTCTGCTATGACCATGAAAAGTGTGGGAAGTGCAGCATTGAAGATGGTTGAGGAGGTCCGCAGGCAGTTTAACAGCATTCCAGGGCTCATGGAGGGTCATGCAAAGCCTGACTATGCTAGATGCGTCAAAATTTCAACTGATGCATCTCTAAGGAGATGATACCACCTGGTGCGCTTGTCATGCTTACACCACTTATTGTCGGGACCTTCTTTGGTGTGGAGACACTGTCTGGTGTTTTGGCTGGCTCTCTTGTTTCTGGTGTTCAGGTAATTCTTATGGAAATATGATGCCTATCTTTTTTGATAGTTACGCTGCTCGAGGTGTAACTCTTGAAAGACTGATTGTTCAGAAGATGTTGTAGTTTCTTCGTTGTTGAACAAAATCTGTAGGTAAACTAGGTCTGCTGATTAATGCTCTTACCACCATCTCTATGACTGTGTTGGAGCTTCGCATCGGTTTGTCTCATTTGATTGTGGTTTTTTCCTTGATGAAAATTATTCGTTGGCCTTGGTTTTAAACAGATTGCAATTTCGGCATCCAACACTGGGGGGGCATGGGACAATGCGAAGAAGTACATTGAGGTATGCAATTGCTCCAACTGTTTGAAAGCTAGCGTTTGTCGATAGACTTTCTGTGGTTATTCATTGAACTGCTAAGTAAAGTTGTGTGACTTATAGATCTTTTGCCTTAATATCTTGAAATTTGCTTCCAGGCTGGGGCTTCGGAGCATGCGAAGGCCCTTGGCCCTAAAGGATCGGAGCCTCACAAGGCTGCTGTTATTGGAGATACCATTGGTGATCCTCTGAAGGACACTTCAGGCCCATCGCTCAACATCCTCATCAAGCTAATGGCAGTGGAGTCGCTTGTGTTCGCTCCCTTCTTTGCTACTCACGGTGGTCTGCTCTTCAAGATTTCTGAGGGAGGGGAATGGATGACTTCCTTTTGTGGCAGCAGCATCGTCATCAACTCTATTTGGCCTTGGCATCTCTTTCCTGTTGGTTCTCTGTAGCTTTAGCTATTCTGATTCCTAAGGATGATAATGACGATTATGAAGGTTAGAAGTTTATGTTATCACGGGACTGGCGGATTCTTCACTTTTAGTGTACTTATCATGTTTTCCCCATAGGAAGGAACAATTATCGACTATGAAATATGGAGTTTCATTTTTCAGCTGACGATCTTTGTTGGTATTGTTTAAATATTTCTATTGATATTCTTGGAATGTTTTGAGTCTATATTCATACCTCCTCCTGTACTGAGATCACCTCACACCAGAGGAAGATTAAGTGAAAGTGTCTGTCCAAATCTCTTTACTGGGGGACAGGCTTCCCTTGAGTATTTCATGAACATGCAAAATCCTGATTTTTCCGGACGTTACTGAGAACTTGCATCGTCAAAAGAGAGCAACCACAACCACCCTTCTGTATTTTTCTCTGAGAAACACAAAACTGATCCTGAGACATGATGAACGTGGATGCTACCGCTTTGATGGAGCTTCTGCATCTTTCCTCTGGTCTGTGTTGACAGGGAGCTGATAGTTTTTACCCAATCACGCTTGCTCCAAGAACGATGCACGTACTAGGAAATTGAGGTAGTCGACTCATTCTTATGCCCCCACATACCGACTCCTCCTTCAACGAAGTTAAAGGAGCATGAGCAAGACCAGTGGAGCCGTTGCTTTGACACCCTTTCTTCTTTCCATCTTCATTGGTCGCGATCCATCCGGTATCAGGCGGTCTAGGCGATGATCGCGACCTGGTCTTAATTTCGTGAGGAGCCAAGGCCTTGAGAGATTGAATCCCAGAGGCCGAAAGAGCGGAAATTTATGCGCGGTGAATGTCAAGTGTTCTCGATCATTGGAGTCCTCAGAATCCTTGTATCAACAGAGGCTACCGGGCATTCTCAGAGTTTTCACCGGGATTTTTTTCCCAAATTAGGGTTAAAAAAATTTATTTACAAAATTAGGGTAAAATTTTTTTTTACAAAATTGGGATCCATGCGGCACTTGTACAGTGCCCACAGGCCCATTTTTGTTTTTTATTTAGTTTTTTTTTTACTTTTTTCTAATATTTATATAACTTTGTAAATGCAATTTTTTTTTCTTTTGCAGCTTATTTTTCTAACATAATTATAATGCCGCACGGGCCGTGCGGCACTTGCACAGTGCCCACGGGCCCATTTTTGTTTTTTAATTTTGTTTTTTTGCTTTTTTCTAATATTTATATAACTTTGTAAATACAATTTTTTTTCTTTTGCAACTTATTTTTCTAACACAATTATTAATAATTAATTAATTTTTTTTAATATGTATGTAATTATTTTATAAAGTATGTAAATAAATTAATTAAAAATATTCATGAGGCCGATGGGGTAGCATTTTTTATTTCATTTTTTGTATGTGTTTTTTTATTTACTATTTATATAAATTTGCAAAAATAATTTTTTTTCCTATTGAAGCATATTTTTATAACATAATTATCAATAATTAATTGAAAATTTTATTAAGATGTATGTAATTAATTATTTTCTATGTAAATAATTAGTCAAAAATATTCATAAGGCTAGTGCGACGACATTTTTTAATTTCGTAATTTTTTACGTATTTTTATAATCTTGTAAATATATATTTTTTCCTTTTGAAGCTTATTTTTATAACATAATTATCAATAATTAATTAAAAATTTTATTAAGATGTTGTAATTAATTATTTACTATTTAAATAATTAATAAAAAAATATTCACGAGCCTGGTTGACTGCATTTTTTAATTTCGTATGTTTTTACGTATTTTTATAATTTTATATTTATATAATTTTGTAAATATATATATTTCCTTTTGAAGCTTATTTTTATAACATAATTATCAATAATTAATTAAAAATTTTATTAAGATATATGTATGTGATTAATTTTTTTTATTATGTTAATAATTAATAAAAAAATATTCACGAGCTTGGTGCGACGGCATTTTTTTTAATTTCGTATGTTTTTACATATTTTTATAATTTTATATTTATATAATTTTGTAAATATATATTTTTCCTTTTGAAGATTATTTTTATAACATAATTATCAATAATTAATTAAAAATTTTATTAAGATATATGTATGTGATTAATTTTTTATTACGTTAATAATTAATAAAAAAATATTAACATAATTGGCATTTCTTTAATTTCATATTTTTACGTGTTTTTATTTATAAAATTTATATAACTTTGTAAATATAATTTTTTCCTTTTGAAACTTTTTTTATAACATAATTATCAATAATTAATTAAAAATTGTATTAAGATATATGTAATTAATTTATTTACTATGTAAATAATTGATAAAAAAATATTCATGAGGCTGGTGCAACAGTTTTTTTTATTAATTTCTTATTTTTACATGTTTTTATAATTTTATAGATATAATTTTTTGAAGCTTATTTTATAACATAATTATTAATAATTAATTGAGAATTATATTTATGTCAATATTTTTATATTTACATGAATATTATTTTTACAAAGTTATATAAATAGTAAATAAAAAACACATACAAAAAATGAAATGAAAAAATGCTACCGCACCGGCCTAGTGAATGTTTTTAATTAATTTATTTACATACTTTATAAAATAATTACATACATATTAACAAAAATTTTCAATTAATTATTGATTATTATGTTATAAAATAAGCTACAAAATAAAAAAAATTGTATTTACAAAGTTATATAAATGTTAAAAAAGTAAAAAAACGAAATTAAAAAGCAAAAATGGGCCCGTGCGGCATTATAAGTGCCGCATGGGCCGCGCGCGGGCTTGTGCGGCATTTTGACTGCCGCACAGACCCTAATTTTGTAAATAATTTTTTTAACCCTAATTTGAAAAAAATCCCGTTTTCACCGCATATTCCAGAGGTAAATTTTCTTTTGGAGAGAATGTCAATGTTCTTGATCCTGGAACTAGCTAGTTAGCAAATCGGTTGTGGTCAAAATTGCATCCGTCCCGCTGTATAGTTGGTTGCCAGCAAAATTATTAAACATAATGACATTACATTAACAGCAATGCTAACACTATGCAGTAAGATTGGTTTACAAAATGGACAGAATAAGGGTGTCTTTATCGGGGCGATAAGAGAATTCGCAAGAAGGGAGGATGACCCGCCGAATTCTCATCAGAAATCGCCAACATGAATAAATGAGACAAAAAAAATCGTATATTAATTTTCTAGACTTTCGCGTGTTCGGTTTGTTAAAATGATCAGCCAAACGAAATAAATATGTATGTTTAAAGTTAGAAAAAAAAACTATTTTATTATCACGAAATTTTTTCCGAATTAATCCCATTGGTTGTGGCATTAGAGTTGTTCCTGGCCAGGATTGTCCCAGTTTTCAGTTTCCCTCGTCTGCCGGACTCCTCTGTCACGGAGAATGCTGCCATTTTCCCCCACCCAGCTCTCTCGAACCACCTCCCACCTGACGCGCTTCTCCTTCGCTCTCTCACTCCTCTCACTCTCTCTCCTCTCCGCCACCGCCCAATCTCCTCCGCCGCAAGCAGCCCCTCCGCGTCCGGTCCCTCGACGCCGCCCAGCCTTACGACTACGAGGCCCAGCTCCGATCCCATTTCACAAATCCTCCTCCCTGAAGATTGCCATCCTCGGCTTCGGCAAATTTGGCCAGTTCCTCGCCAAGACCTTCGTCTCCCAGGGCCACACCATCCTCGCCCACTCCCGCTCCGACTACTCCTCTGTCGCCTCCGAGCTCGGCGTCGCCTTTTACGATGACCCGCACGACCTCTGCGAGCAGCACCCCGACGTCGTCCTCCTCTCCACCTCCATCCTCTCCACCGAGCGCGTCCTTCGCTCGATCCCGTTCCAGAGACTCAAAAGGAGCACCCTTTTCGTCGACGTCCTCTCGGTAAAGGAGTTTCCTCGCGACCTTTTGCTTAAATATCTGCCTCCCGAGTTCGACATTCTGTGCACGCATCCCATGTTCGGGCCCGAGAGCGGTAAGCATTCGTGGGCGGGGCTTAGCTTCGTGTACGATAGGGTTAGGATTGGGGATGATGAATCGAGGGTCGATAGGTGCGAGAAGTTTTTGGATATCTTTGCCAGGGAGGGTTGTAGGATGGTGGAGATGAGCTGTGCTGAGCATGATCGGTACGCTGCCGGGTCGCAGTTCGTGACTCATACTGTGGGAAGGGTGCTGGAGAAGTTCGGATTGGAGTCGTCGCCGATCAATACCAAGGGTACGAGACCTGTTGGATTTGGTGGAGAACACGTCGGGGGATAGCTTTGATTTATACTATGGATTGTTCCTGTATAACGATAACGCGATGGAGCAGCTGAAGAGGTTGGACATGGCATTCAAGTCGATACAGAATGAGCTGTTTGGGCATTTGCATCGGATTTATCGGAAACAGTTGTTGGGCGATGCAGAGGGGCCAGAGAATTGGGCATGACGAGATCCATGGTTCAGAAGTTGCTCTCTAATGGTGCTCCTCCGAATGCAGAACCTCCTTTGGATCCAGACAATGCTGCATGATCGAATACCTGAAAATGTCGCCTGCTGGCGGCCATGATTCGCTTTGCCTTGAGCTGCATTGTGAAAGATTTTTCCTTTTCTGTGTTAGCAGTCAGTACAATCGGTTGTGGCCACTTATCTATCTATTGAAAGGCCATGCTTGTTCATCTGGTGACCAATGTGTAAATTGGAGAGGTGCTCAGCTGATAGTTTCGAAACTTTGTCCATGAGTCTCTTAGAATAGATCATCTTATGTGTTGGCAAGTGAAATTCAGTAGTTATTACGCAATGAAGTTGATCAACGATTCCAGTATGTCTTGGCAAATGTCCAAGATGCTTCTTTGTCTTTTGAATTGATGGAAATGAAATGTTTGGAGATGAGCACGGTTTCTTGTTTGAATGCTCTAGCGGTTGTGAGCAAGTAAGAGAAGCAGGAACAAAGAAGGATATGCAGAACAGAAAGGAGTTGGGGAAAGTGCCTTCTGAGAAGGCAAAACCATGAAAACTTAGAAGAGATTAAGCAATATGTGGGGTGCTCATCTCTCCTCTTGGATGTTTGGATGGTTTCGCCTTTTCTAGAGAGTACATCTCCTGAATTATAGGTCGCTCTCACTAGTCTGAAGATGTATTGCGAAATGTAAATAGATTGCAACTTCAGCATCCAGCACTGGCGGAGCATGTGACGATGCGGAGTAAATTGAGGTATGCAGCTGCTCCAATTTCTCAGAGCTAGTTTTTGTTGATATACTTGTCTGTGGTGGTTCAGTGACCTCCTAAGAAAAGTTAAACACGAGAATGCCCACCAACCAACCCCTCCCATTCTTTCAAGTACGCTGCCTTTTACAGAACACATTTTGGAAGCTGAGATCGCCTAGGTTAGTCATATGGCAAACTAGTTGGTGTTAAGCTGAATGCAAGCTGAATGCCCTATGTAAAAAGTTTGGTAAGAGATGGGAGAACTGCGGCACCATATTCGTAGTACTGTTGAGACCAATCAGTCTCTCGGGACATACCATGAGCAATGGAGTCTTTTTTTCAAATTGAAGTAGGAAACGAGAACTATCGGTGAAAGGTCAGCTAGCTAGTCTTTCCTTCACTAGTTTTTCCCCTACCATGGTGCAATTTGAAAAGTTTCGGCCCCCATCACGGTGAAGAATGACGTCTTGCCTTTCTCGACCATACAACTAGAGGGTCAAATGGGTGGGTCGGGTCGGGTTTGGGTCGGGTCGAATATGGTCCGACCCATATTGACCTGTCTAACCCATTTTGACCCATATTTAATGACCCATACCCGACCCAACCCGCAACCAACCATACCCGACCTGACCCATTTTGACCCATATTGCCAAATCACACTAATATTCTAAGAAAAATTATATAATTCATTTAACCTATTTATTTTGCTTTTATTTTTCTTTCATTTTTCTCCGGCCACGATGAGCGGCGGCGATCGGCGGCGACGAGTCGCCACCGATGGTTGCTGCCGCCGGACATGGTCGTGGGTCAACCGCCGGCGCCGGCCGCCGGTCGCCGCAGCCGGCCTGCGGTCGCCTCGGTCGGTCTCCACGGCCGGCCTGGGGTCGCCTCGGCCGGTCGCCCCCGCCGGCCTGAGGTCGCCTCGGCCGGTCGCCGCGGCCGGTCGCCGAGGCCGGCCGCAGGTCGCCCCCGCCGGTCGCCGCGGCCGGCCGCCGGTCGCCCCCTCCGGTCTCCGCGGCCGGCCGCAGGTCGCCCCCGCCGGTCTCCGCGGCCGGCCGCAGGTCGCCCGGCCGATCGCCGAGGCCGGCCGCAGGTCGCCCTGGCCGGCCGCAGGCCGCCGCGGACGGCTACCGGCCTCCGCAGCCGGCCACCCGTCGCCGCCGCGGCTAATCGCCGGCCGCCGCGACCGGCCACCCGTCGCCGCCGCGGCCAATCGCCGGCCGCCGGTCTCTGCGGCCACCCGTCGCCGCCGCCGCGACCAGCCACCCGTCGCCGCCGCGGCCAATCGCCGGCCGCTGCCACTGTCGGTCCCCGAAAATCAATTCCATAACAAACGACGAAAATTATTTTCCAGTTTATTTTCAAGTATTAATCAAACATCGGAAAATATTATCATTTTCTTGAAAAATGACTTCATGAAAAATGATTTCCGAAAGTATCACATTTTCCGTGAAACAAACGAAAAGGCCTTAGGTCCATTTGTAATTTGTGAGAGTTATGGGTCGAAAATGGGTTTCATGCGTGGCCCAATTTTGACCCATTTAATTTTACCTCAACCTTTGGACCCATTTTTAGTGAGTCCTTTAAATGTTAATGACCCATATAAGACCCATTTTATACAAAATATGGTCAAATATGGGTCTTTGACCCATATTGACGGCTCTACTTAACATGTTAAAACTACGTTTATGTGGGCTAAAACGTATTCGAAATTGTTGAAGTGAACTGATTTCTCTCCAACGACTCGAACAAGTTTTAAACATTCCACCACCATATTCAACACCCAGTAAAGTCAAAGGTAGCTTGACAGATATGTAAGTCAAGGGAATCCATGTTATTTGTTTTTCCATATACCTTTGTCGCGACCTAAAAATCATGTTTCTCAATTTTAGGTTAATGGATTACCAAGTTAATTAAGTGAATTAACTAACCTAGTTCGAGCTCTCCCAAGCTCTACCAAATCGCAACTTAGGTTCAATATTTAAATGCAAAAGATTTTCAATAGGAGTCGCCACTAATCATTTAAGGTAGGTTGATTAGAAACCTAAATAAAATAGTGGGAGAACTATTTCATTCCTGCGAACCAGAGATTATGAGCCCGGGGACTTGATTACGCTAGATTACTCTAACGCCCTTTCGGTGCCCTTTATTTCATGAAAAAATTTGATCAGGCAAGTTTGATTAAATCTTAACCTAAGTCACTAACAAGGTTATCAGACGGGAGCACAATCAATTAATAACAATCAGCATTCAAGATAATTAGCAAAGAGCATGCACCAGACAATCTTTTCTCTTTTTGTTTTCACTTTTCTTTTTAATGAAAAATAAACCATATGCAATGCATGAAATTATCCTAAGATGCCATGACATGAATTAAATGCAAGACTACTTTAAGCATGCATATGAGGTTAAATTAGACCACATGACTATCCTAATGACATGCAATTTAATCAATTTAATTAACTAACATGATTAATCTGTATGACATGCAATTAAATTAAACTAAGGTACAATGTTATGCTATGGTTTACTTAAATCGACTACAGTGTATTCGAATTAATTAAAAAAAACTTAAACATGGAATTTTATATGTGATGCAAATCTAACATGCAATTTCAAAAATGACATGGTAAAGATGACATGTAATGCATGATGGCATTTTTTTTTTATGATTTTCGGATTTAAGGAAGACCAAAAATAAAACACCTCAAGAAAGTGGTCATTTTGAACTAGATTATGCATGGAATCTATCATAATCCTATCCTATCCAAAATAGACTATTTTAAGCATGCAAACTTACCTAAACATGCGAATTCTATTTAAAATGCAATGTTTATCTAAATGGAAAGTTATCTAGAAAATCCTACTCTAAGAACTGAATATGCTGTCTACCTAGAGTGATATGCAAATCTATTTTAAAAGGAAGATTATCTGCATGTAGGATATTTTAAGATTTTGAAGCATGCAGATAAAGATATGCAAGATAACGATCCAATCCGAATCAATTCGCATATGGAAAACCAAAATAACCAACTTGAGGATTTCGCAATTTCTTTCGAATTAAGTTTCGATCTAAAACCTGATAGATCGACCCTAAAAATTCGAAATGCCCGCTATGGAAATAGTTCTGTCTAAAGCCTGATAGATAGACTTATTTCCATGTATGCGGTTGCGGATTAGGAAATTATCCTAATCGATCACGTTTTTTTTTTAAATATTTTGGATATCTTCGAGTATCTTTAAGAAATTTTCAAATTATCATTAGATTACACAAAATTCCCCAAAATATTCACAAATATTCCAAAGAATCATGAATGATATCTTTTCAAGATATGATTTGAATATTTCAGCAAAAATCAATCCACAAGATAAATATCCAAAATCAAATTGCATCAATCCTCAAGATTATTCAAGCAATTTCATGATCAAATGAATTAATCCGAAACAAAAATCAGGAATTGTTAGCAAAGAAACTCAATTTCTGTTCTTAGCACAACTTAGTGAAAGGATTAAATTGCAAATCAAATACGCTCATCAAAACGATATAACGTACATGCATGTTCTCCAAGTAAACAAGCACGAATTGCAAAAAATTCAGAAATTTTACCCTTTTCCAAGCCAAATTCCAGCGCGCATGCAATCTGGAAATTTTGTCCAAAGTTGCACGTTTCGAGCTTGATTTACTGTCGAATGATGAGGTATTGAGCAGCGAACAGCAGTATTTTCGGCCTCTTATATTGCTCCAAAAATCAAGCTTAAGGACGAGGACTGAACGTCGGAGGGATTCGCATGGCTGGACTTTTACGACGGCCTCACGAATTTGCGATAAAACACCAA
>JAGVVM010021800.1:0-10625 GCA_019149425.1 Psidium friedrichsthalianum
AATGTTGAAATTCCACCCCATATCCATGGGAGGGGCAGGAATTGACATATGTGTGAGGGGCTGTTATTTTTTAGGCTCCTTTTGAGCGTTGTCGCGACCTAAAAATCATGTTTCTCAATTTTAGGTTAATGGATTACCAAGTTAATTAAGTGAATTAACTAACCTAGTTCGAGCTCTCCCAAGCTCTACCAAATCGCAACTTAGGTTCAATATTTAAATGCAAAAGATTTTCAATAGGAGTCGCCACTAATCATTTAAGGTAGGTTGATTAGAAACCTAAATAAAATAGTGGGAGAACTATTTCATTCCTGCGAACCAGAGATTATGAGCCCGGGGACTTGATTACGCTAGATTACTCTAACGCCCTTTCGGTACCCTTTTATTTCATGAAAAAATTTGATCAGGCAAGTTTGATTAAATCTTAACCTAAGTCACTAACAAGGTTATCAGACGGGAGCACAATCAATTAAATTAACAATCAGCATTCAAGATAATTAGCAAAGAGCATGCACCAGACAATCTTTTCTCTTTTTGTTTTCACTTTTCTTTTTAATGAAAAATAAACCATATGCAATGCATGAAATTATCCTAAGATGCCATGACATGAATTAAATGCAAGACTACTTTAAGCATGCATATGAGGTTAAATTAGACCACATGACTATCCTAATGACATGCAATTTAATCAATTTAATTAACTAACATGATTAATCTATATGACATGCAATTAAATTAAACTAAGGTACAATGTTATGCTATGGTTTACTTAAATCGACTACAGTGTATTCGAATTAATTAAAAAAACTTAAACATGGAATTTTATATGTGATGCAAATCTAACATGCAATTTCAAAAAATGACATGGTAAAGATGACATGTAATGCATGATGACATTTTTTTTTATGATTTTCGGATTTAAGGAAGACCAAAAATAAAACACCTCAAGAAAGTGGTCATTTTGAACTAGATTATGCATGGAATCTATCATAATCCTATCCTATCCAAAATAGACTATTTTAAGCATGCAAACTTACCTAAACATGCGAATTCTATTTTAAAATGCAATGTTTATCTACATGGAAAGTTATCTAGAAAATCCTACTCTAAGAACTGAATATGCTGTCTACCTAGAGTGATATGCAAATCTATTTTAAAAGGAAATTATCTGCATGTAGGATATTTTAAGATTTTGAAGCATGCAGATAAAGATATGCAAGATAACGATCCAATCCGAATCAATTCACATATGGAAAACCAAAATAACCAACTTGAGGATTTCGCAATTTCTTTCGAATTAAGTTTCGATCTAAACCTGATAGATCGACCCTAAAAATTCGAAATGCCCGCTATGGAAATAGTTCTGTCTAAAGCCTGATAGATAGACTTATTTCCATGTATGCGGTTGCGGATTAGGAAATTATCCTAATCGATCACGTTTTTTTTTTGAAATATTTTGGATATCTTCGAGTATCTTTAAGAAATTTTCAAATTATCATTAGATTACACAAAATTCCCCAAAATATTCACAAATATTCCAAAGAATCATGAATGATATCTTTTCAAGATATGATTTGAATATTTCAGCAAAAATCAATCCACAAGATAAATATCCAAAATCAAATTGCATCAATCCTCAAGATTATTCAAGCAATTTCATGATCAAATGAATTAATCCGAAACAAAAATCAGGAATTGTTAGCAAAGAAACTCAATTTTCTGTTCTTAGCACAACTTAGTGAAAGGATTAAATTGCAAATCAAATACGCTCATCAAAACGATATAACGTACATGCATGTTCTCCAAGTAAACAAGCACGAATTGCAAAAAATTCAGAAATTTTACCCTTTTCCAAGCCAAATTCCAGCGCGCGTGCAATCTGGAAATTTTGTCCAAAGTTGCACGTTTCGAGCTTGATTTACAGTCGAATGATGAGGTATTGAGCAGCGAACAGCAGTATTTTCGGCCTCTTATATTGCTCCAAAAATCAAGCTTAAGGACGAGGACTGAACGTCGGAGGGATTCGCATGGCTGGACTTTACGACGGCTCACGAATTTGCGATAAACACCAACGTTGGTGTTTGGACTGCTCGTGGACGGCTCCGGGACAACACGATTTTTTGGACCCCCTGGTTAATTGTGGTCTGGCCTCCTCTTCAACGTGGTGGACTTGATTTGGTGGAGGATTCGGTTAAAAGGACTTGTGGGCCACTTCTGATGTTTGAGCACAAGACATGGATTTCACATAGAAGACAAAAAAAAAGGGACTTTTGACCTTTGACCATGCTCCTCTCCTTTCCAGCGAGCACTCCTTCTTTCTCCTCAAAGTCTCACGCTTCAAACTTCTTTTGCTCTCCATTCTTCTCGTCTATTGTCTCTGAATTTTCTGAATTTGCCTCCCCCTTGAACCCTAAGCTTAATTAGTATTTATAGAGTTAGATCAATCCTAGCCCTAGTAGGATTCATTAGGGACCATAGGATTAAGCTTAGCTAAGGTAGGATTAAATTAGAGCCATTAGATTAGAAATTCGGTTTTTAGGAAAGGAATTGCTTAAAACTCTTAATTTTCAGACCCGAAAGAGTTTCAATGGGTTAGAACTCTTTGATTTAAGCTCAATCTACTGGTCCAAATCGATAAAATGTAATGCATGAATAAAATAAATATGCAAATCATGAGGAAATTTTTTTTGTGAGAACAAATTCTCATTTTTTTTGCAATATATAAATGAAAATTGGAAAAAAAATTTAGGTGTCAACAGCTGCCCCTCTTTGAGTGGAGGCTCGCAGAGGTTTCGCTCAAAGATCAAATTGAACCTAAATTTTGACAATGCAAATGATTAATGAAATTTTTGGTGGGGTTTTAATCCCATTTTCTATGCAAATGAAATGATGCATGATATGCAAAAATGCAGACAGTAAGGAACATATGTCGAGGCTTCTCACTTCCTATAGAGCGGTAAAGAGCCTTGCATATGGATCGCATATAAAAACATCCAAATGAGAGAATGCTTCATAATGCTATCGGATCCTTTGATTCCCGACCTTCTAATCCATTCGAAGTAGGGTTCTCAAAGTACCGAGTTGCCTGTCTGTTACTTGTAGTTTCCTACAAATGCGAAACAGCGCATGATATGATTTGAAACAATCAAAAGAGACGTGTTGCCTATACCACTCGGCAATCACGAGAAGGACCATGTCACCTAATCCACTTGGTGAACATGAAATTGGGTTGTGCCACCTAATCCACTCGGTGAACACAAAATGAAAAACCATGCCGCCTAATCCACTCGGCGAACACAAAAGGGGGTCGTGACATCTAATCCACTCGATGAACACGAAAGAGGTTTGTGACACCTAATCCACTCGGTGAACACAAAATATGAAAATCATGTCGCCTAATCCACTCGGCGAACATGAAATAGGTTTGTGATGCCTAAGCAAACACAAAAGATAAATCCACAGGATGAATATTCGAAAGATACGTGTTACCTATTCCACTCGGTAAACACGAAATGAAAAATAATATCACCTGTTTCAATTGGTGAACATAAAGAAATGCGTGCTACCTAATCCACTCGGTAAACACGTAGTGAGAAACAATATCACCTGTTTCAAATGGGTGAACATAAAAAGATGCGTGTTACCTATTCCACTTGGTAAACACGTAGTGAGAAGTAATATCACCTGTTCCAAATGGGTGAACATAAAAAGATGCGTGCTACCTATTCCACTCGGTAAACACGTAATGAGAACCAATATCACCTATTCCAAATGGGTGAACATGAAAGAGATGCGTGCTACCTATTCCACTCGGTAAACACGTAGTGAGAAGCAATATCACCTTTTGTCTCTTGGGACCAACATCGTTTTAGCAGGTCACCATGAGTCGATAGAATGCCTTTCGAGATCACGAGAGCAAGTCGATCGTGAGTCGGTAAAATTTCTCTTGGGACCACCATCGTTTTAGTGGGTCCCGTAAACTGAGAATGTTTCAAAAAGGAGTGCTCAAGTCAAGCGAATCTCATCAGTATGAACACAGAAAAGGGTGGGCACACGAATCTTATCAGTGTGAACACCAAAAAGGGGGTGCACCTGAGATGAGACAAAATAAACGCATAAGAGTGTGCGCCTGAGATGCGTCAAGTCAATACACAGGATGAAATGTGAACTTAGGTCAATAGAGCCACTGAAATGTACTTGAGGGATAATCAGAAAACATACCTGGTTTTTCTGAACAACGATTAAGGAATAGACAGGTTAACTGTATCACACTTGCTTATTCACTTAAAATGATCATGTGCATAAAATCAATGTAAATGCAACATCATATGCCAGTAAAAACTCTTTTGCTTGCTTGCATTGCAAAGCTTCACTGGGGAATTCTATCAATAAGGAAACCTGTTTGGTCCTTTTGATAATTTTGATCACATTGAATGAGAAACCTTTAGTCAGAAAGGACTTTCACTCACTCTCTTGAAAAAAGCTTTTTGAACCCTGCCATTGATACGGGTATGAAAATCGCTCAGAACTGTCATCATCATGCTTGACAAGGGTCTGGGTATTCTCGCAATCAGTATGATCAGACCAATCTGAGAGGTCTTTTAGAAGGACCATAATGTAAGTCTTGATCAAGGGTTTAACGAGGGGGACTCATGCGAGTTGTTTGGCTTTGAATAAAACATTATCATGGTGGCATTAGGTCTACAAGTCAGAAACCTTGCAAAGATGAGATAGAAAAATCTTGCTTGCACTTCTTCAAGCAATATTTATAAGCATATAAAACCTTACATTAATTCAAGTGCCCTAATCTGAAGAGACTTCGGTAAGGGTTGTAACGTAGGCTTGGGTAGGCTTGAAATGAATGGCCTATTTATGACAAAAGGGTATATCATGAATCATGGAAATTGGTGATCATCCAGTCTTCATGTTTTGCTTTGGCAATTATTTCACAAGCAAACCTTCAAATGGTCTCTTTTCTTTGAGGAATACTTTTGCACATCGACTCTGTTTTTGTCGAAGCCTCTCTTTCTTCATTTTTTTTTCTTCTTTCTTTTTTTTTTTTGAGAGAGATTTTTTTTTTGAGAAATTTTGCTTGACTTTCTTCTCTTTTTTTTTTTTTTTGAAAGAGAGAGAATTTTTCTTGAGAATCTTTTCTTTTTTTTTTTGGACTCTTCTCTGAGCTTCCAATTGCCCCAAGTCACTTCAATCTCCGTTTATCTTGATGGTTTGAGATGATCCCTTTGATTTACCATGGGAATGATCACCAATTTGGGTTGAAATGAATCCACCGCTCAAGTTGGGTAAGCAATGGGTATGGTGTGTAGGGATATAGAAAGAAAATGCTCTTCGTCATGTCTAAGGCACTTGAGCTAACACAAAATTCGCATGCAATAAATATACTCGAAGATTGATGCAAGTGAAAACAAGAAAATTCTAACCATTTGAACTTTCTGGTAATTGCCCCAGTGTGGGGTTGTTTCTGACAGGGGTAAGAAACGAACCTTCGCTCAAAGGGGTTAAACAAAGGATAACCTGTAGTGTGTATGATAGAGGAAATGAATGCCTTTCATCAT
The DNA here is from genome assembly GCA_019149425.1 of Psidium friedrichsthalianum. Lineage (NCBI taxonomy): Eukaryota > Viridiplantae > Streptophyta > Magnoliopsida > Myrtales > Myrtaceae > Psidium > Psidium friedrichsthalianum. The sequence goes on from JAGVVM010021800.1 coordinate 5,571, forward strand.
TTTGGTCGTCATACTTTTCGCGAGATAACCCTTCACCTTGTCAGCATGGAATTTTCACTCAATTCGCATTGGAGAATAATATACTGACGTGTATGGAAATGGCTTGCCTTTCATCGTCCTGGCATTCCTCATTCAATATGATCATTTTCATAGAATGGAACAGATTGCCTGATCAGAACTCTTCCTCATTGAAGATTAGCAATACAGACAAAACCATGCAAGAAATTTTGCAATATGTGAACACCTTTTAAGCATGCAAAATGTAGCAATGACTTGCGTAGCTTTATGAAAGATTCATGCATATTCTTAAGAAATGAACTATGCAAGCACGTTCAAATTTGCAAGAAAACTCCGAGGAATGGGGGACTGTAGACTGCCCCTGCATATGGTTTAGCAAGTTTGAGAGCTTAATCCTTGGAATGGGAAAGACTCGTTCCTGACTTTTGCCCTTGCACAAGGAGAAATGTGTGTAAAATAAATCAGGTAAGGACTCAAGATGCTCTAACTGTCTGTTGGAGATGACTGTAATGTTGTCATATGCCCCTGCAAGAAGAAAAATTGAGCATCATCTTGAAAATGGCATGAAACAGAAAAGACATACTCCCTTTCCCAAGTTGGGGTTCACTGCCATTTTGCCCCATTTACTGTTAGAATAGACCGCATCGGGTGGCTATAGCTTTGCAAAGATCTAGCCTCCCAGGTATGACAAATGTTAAGAATTTGGTCTCAGGTTCTGGCAAATGTTCCATCCGACACTTGCCCCTGCAAGAAGGAAAATCAAGTGTCATATTGAGAATAGCATGAGATAGAGAAGCCATACTTCCTTTCTCATGTCAAGGTTTGCAATCAGTTTGCCCCATCTTTCGTCGAATTGGATTATGTCAAAATCCGAAATTGCCCTCAAATATGACCAATCTTGGAAGTTTAAGTTTCCAGCTCTGGTGAGCATTCCATGTCGCACTTGACCTTCAGTGGCCAAAATTAAGGACAATCCCCTAGTTGGGCACCAGTGAACTCAGGTTGAAGTTTCACCCTAACTCAATATGGTTGGCCAATTAGCTAACGTCATCGACAGCTGACATGCCCCCTAGTTTCGTTATCTGCAAGATGAAAAATAGAGTGTTATTTTCAAACCCAATCACACTTAGAGAAGAGCACTTACCTCCTGATCTGTCTGTCAGGAGCTCTGGCATCGTTGGGTGGCATCATGATTGTGTCAATTGTTGGATCAAAGCCACCTGACATTCTTGCATGAGTGATCCCTTGTGTTGGTCAGCTAAGACTTTGCCCTAGTTGGCTCCATTGCAGCTCAACTATTTTACGGGGATAATCTACTTTGAGTGGTTTGCGAATGGGGTACAGTTGGCGCACCATGCTGAAGGATCATTCTTGTTCTAAGATAACCTTAGTCGCGGTTGGTGCTGTTCTTGATTATGATTGAAGCATCAAGATGACCGATACATCAATTCCATGGGGCAATCCCTTCCTTGCCCATTCTTGTAATCCTTTACCAATGAGGATGACTGTGCATGGGAGTTTCTTGAACTCCAATCTAGTCGGACTAATGTGAATCAAAATCAAAGTGTTGGCCAGCGGCTCTGTCATCTTGCTCAGGATATGATCAATGACAAAGCATGGATCAGTTTCAACTAGCCGATGGACCGCACAGGGGTTAATACAGGATCGACCGGGTCTTTTGAGTGAACTGTAAGTTCAAGGGCTCACAAATCACGCAGGGATCATGCGGGGCCATCTAAGGATCGGTCGGGTCAAATGCATAGTTCTCCTCCTTGTCGAAGGGATTGTGCGAAATGAAACTTTATTGATTTGGGTCTGCGCCCACTTCCTTTGAGGGTTCTCTAGTAATTGTGCCAATGGTCGAGTTGTCAATTAAATCTGGCATGTTATTATCATCAATAAGCACAATTTTGCTCTTGCCTGGGGTACCCATGAACCCATGATTTCCTACAAAAGTAGAGGAAGTAATGAGTACGTGACCCAAGAGAGGTCGGTCCATGACTCGCTTAATTGGCCCAACTTTGTTGTTCCATTTTTATGGAGAAACCAGACAAACTTTCCTTAGGAAGACAGGGGTCAATTTCTCAGAAAGAATTTTCTTGCAAATTTTATAACTTGAAGAAAAAAAAATGTGATAAAGTCTTTGACATTTAGCAAATTTCCCGAATGAGTTTTCTTCTTTTATCACAATGAATTTTCAAGGGTAAATTTGTCAAGAAAATCTTGTATCCATTGAAGCATTAAGGAAAGATGTGACAAAATTTTCATTGGTGAACAAAATTTTCCGAAGGGATTTTTCCACATTCGTCTTTTCGAAAATGGCACACCAATTTGATTTTTTTAAATGACCATGATGTTAAGTTCAAAATTTGATTGACACCTAACATGGACCGACCAAAAATAAATACAAGATAAAGTCAGAGAACTTACTTTACCTTGAGAAAAAAAAAATCACATAGACATACACATGAATCGTGGATTCAATTTTAGTTCCTTTAGCAAAGTGAAATGACGGACGGAACGACATGTCGCAACCTCGCGCACGTTCATCATGACTAGTCGCTGCCTCGCACACATAGTCATGACTAGTCGGGTCCAATCACTTCGGCTTGGTTCGGTTGACAAGGATAATGCCCATGCATCGTAGCCTCACGTGCATGAGAACGACCCTGAGCCATTTTTTTGAGAAGTTCGGGATCAAGTGGGATAACCTTTAGCGAAGCCTTACCACAAGGTTAAAGAACCACTTAAATACCATCCTAAAACTATTGGTGTGCCCGGGTTCGGTCACGAGTCGAATGTGGTGTAGTGCAAATACTATAAACACATGCACAACATTTAAATGCAAACACCGCTTCAATAGTTCAAAAATTAAATCACAATTTCCATACACCAAGCCTGCAAAACAAAGGGTTAGCCACAAACTCCTCCCCTTGTAACTCCCGTTCTGTAAAACCATTTAACACCTAAAGTTAGAGACTTACCTGGAGTCCATGCTGCCAAACAAAAACATTTTCATGAAATTTTTTTTAGGCCTAAGTCACTAGGTTCTTAAGTTTTTCGAAAATTAAGAACAATCCCCAGCGGAGTCGCCAAGCTGTCGCGACCTAAAAATCATGTTCCAATTTTAGGTAATGGATTACCAAGTTAATTAAGTGAATTAACTAACCTAGTTCGAGCTCTCCCAAGCTCTACCAATTCGCAACTTAGGTTCAATATTTAAATGCAAAGATTTTCAATAGGAGTCGCCACTAATCATTTAAGGTAGGTTGATTAGAAACCTAAATAAAATAGTGGAGAACTATTTATTCCTACGAACCAGAGATTATGAGCCCGGGGACTTGATTACGCTAGATTACTCTAACGCCCTTTCGGTACCCTTTTTTCATGAAAAAATTGATCAGGCAAGTTTGATTAAATCTTAACCTAAGTCATTAAAAGGTTATCAGACGGGAGCACAATCAATTAAATAACAATCAGCATTCAAGATAATTAGCAAGGAGCATGCACCAGACAATCTTTTCTCTTTTTGTTTTCATTTTCTTTTAATGAAAAAAATAAACAAAGCAATGCATGAAATTATCCTAAGATGCCATGACATGAATTAAATGCAAGACTACTTTAAGCATGCATATGAGGTTAATTAGACACATGACTATCCTAATGACATGCAATTAATCAATTAATTAACCTAACATGATTAATCTATATGACATGCAATTAAATTAAACTAAGGTACAATGTTATGCTATGGTTTAATTAAATCGACTACAGGTATTCGAATTAATTAAAATAAACTTAAACATGGAATTTTATATGTGATGCAAATCTAACATGCAATTTCAAAAATGACATGGTAAAGATGACATGTAATGCATGTGACAATTTTTTATGATTTTCGGATTTAAGGAAAGACAAAATAAAACACCTCAAAAAGGGTTCATTTTGAACTAGATTATGCATGGAATCTATCATATCCATCCTATCCAGAATAGACTATTTTAAGCATGCAAACTTACCTAAAATGCGAATTCTATTTTAAATGCAATGTTTATCTAAATGGAAAGTTATCTAGAAAACCTACTCAAGACCGAATAGGGTCTACCTAGAGTGATATGCAAATCTATTTTAAAAGAAGATTATCTGCATGTAGGTATATTAAGATTTGAAGCATGCAGATAAAGATATGCAAGATAACGATCCAATCCGAATCAATTCACATATGGAAAACAAAATAACCAACTGAGGATTTCGCAATTTCTTTCGAATTAAGTTTCGATCTAAAGCCTGATAGATCGACCCAAAAATTCGAAATACCCGCTATGGAAATAATTCTATCTAAAGCCTGATAGATAGACTTATTTCCATGTATGCGGTTGCGGATTAGGAAATTTTCCTAATCGATCACGTTTTTTTTTTGAAATATTTTGGATATTCGAGTATCTTAAGAAATTTTCAAATTATCATAGATTACACAAAATTCCCCAAAATATTCATAAATATTCCAAAGAATCATGAATGATATCTTTTCAAGATATGATTTGAATATTTCAGCAAAATCAATCCACAAGATAATACCAAATCAAAATTGCATCAACCTCAAGATTACAAGCAATTTCATGATCAAATGAATTAATCCGAAACAAAATCAGGAATTGTTAGCAAAGAAACTCAATTTCTGTTCTTAGCACAACTTAGTGAAAGGATTATAAATTGCAAATCAAATACGCTCATCAAACGATATAAAGTACATGCATGTTCTCCAAGTAAACAAGCACGAATTGCAAAAAAATTCAGAAATTTACCCTTTTCCAAGCCAATTCCATGCGTGCAATTTAAATTTTGGCAAAGGCACGTTCGAGTGATACATTCTAATGCGAGGTATCGAACGAGAAAAAAATTATTAGAGCCTTATATTCTCCAAAATCAAGAATTAAGGAACTATTAAGAAAGCGGAAGCTCATTATGGACTCTACAGTACTTCAAAGAACGATATAAACCACTCTCTGTTTACTACCTTTTATTCGTGACAACAAT
>JAGVVM010021801.1:0-11774 GCA_019149425.1 Psidium friedrichsthalianum
CCCTCCGCCCCGCCGCCACCGCCGCGGCTGAATCCTCCGCCGCCGCCGGAGCGAGACTGGGCCTCGTTGACGGTGATGTTCCTCCCGTCGAGGTTCTGGCCGTTCATGCCGTCGATCGCATCCCTCATCGCCTTCTCGTTGCCGAAGGTGACGAAGCCGAAGCCGCGGGACCTCCCGGTCTCGCGATCGTTGATGACCTGAAACACAAAGTCAACGGCAAACGCATCAGATCCGGAACCAAAGCGCACCGTGGGGGAGGAGGAAAAACGAGCTGTGTATCGATCGATCTTCCGTCTCTGGCGAAAAAGATGAAGATGGACGTACCGATTCGAGTCACAGTAACAAAATTTTTTTCAAGAGTAACACAGAGAGAACATAGTATCAAGTAACACAAACAGATCAGATCAGATCAGATCAGAACGGATCGGGATTCGATTCGGATCGCGGTCAGATCTGGATCTCCTGCTGCGACAAACGGACCTTCGATTCGAGGATCTCCCCAAACTGACTGAACGCCCTCTCGAGGGACTGGTCGTCGGTGGCCCAAGCGAGACCGCCGACGAAGCACCTAAACTCAACCTCTGCCGAAGCCATTAATTAAAGGAGAGAAGCCTTAGAAATAGAGAGAAATCGACAGAGAGGCGCCTCCGATAGAGAGCAATGACAACTTCGGCCAGGTGAGGACGGGTATTTATAGCGGGAGGGCACGGGTTGGGGATCGAACTAGGGTTATGCCAGGGTGGGGGGTGCGCATTGCGCATAGTGTGGTTAAGGTGGTAACCATGGTTAGCGTTATGCGGGTGTTGGGACGCGGATGAACGAATGAGTTGGAACTAGGATCATGCTTGCCATAAGAGGCATTGGGCAATTGATACTTGCAAGGCTATCAACCTAACCCAGTCCTAAACCTAATCAAAGATTTAAACAGCTCACTCTGAGTTAAACTTCCCCCCTAATAGTCCAATTTGTAGATGACGAAATGTGGACCTTCTCCTTTTTAATTTAAATTTATTGATTTATCAATTTATTTAGATATTATGATCCACCCGAAAAGTAAATTCGTAAAGATTTTATCGTGATCCTTTTTTAATGGATGAAGTGAGTCAATCAATTGAAGAATATGTGTAAAAAAATAAATTAGTTATGAGAGTAATTTGCTGTTGGAAACGAGAAACAACAGGAGTGGATTTGATGCCAAAAGTGAGATTACAACAATAAACCCTCGAAAATATTTAATTTGCTGTTGGAACTCCATAGCTAAATTTTCTTTTCAATTAATAGGAAAAATTTCTGATAAAAAAAATAAACAACTAACGGGTAATTTTAGAGACAAGGATTTTAACTTGACATTTCATGGAATTATAACTTGGGGATAACCCATGTCGCCTCGATACATTTCTTATCCTCTTTAATTTAAATTAATCGATTTATCTTATCGCCTAAATGCCTCAACGCCACTCAAAAAGTAAATCCGTAGAAAAAATTTCATCACTCTTTTTCGATGGTGAAGTGACTCAATCAATAAGAATTCGTGGTCAACGGTAGAAAAATAAGTTGGTTACGAAAGCATTCGTGTGAGATTATGGTTGCGGTGACCATTGTTTTGACATGAGAAGCTGCTCGGAATGGGTGGATTTGATTCCAAAAGTGAAATTACAACAATAAACCCTCCAAAATATTTAATATTTTACCGGAATACCGTGGCTAAATTTTATCGTCATCATCGCGAACTGCTTTTTCTTTTAACTAATATGCAAATTCAAAGACAATAATCTAATTAAATTTGTTCATTTAATATATTGACATTTGATCGAATTATAACTTGGTGATAACCTATCATGGCCTCAGCCGATGGACGAAGTCAACTATCGAGAAATTTGTCGTCGATGGAACATAAGTAAGGCAGATTTCAATTCTCAGTAAGATTATCACACGCATACATGTGGGGGGAAAAAAAAGCATGGACAACGTTTGAAGCATGCACAAATAGATAATCAGTAAAAAAAATTCAAATAATTTTCGTGAGATGAATATGTGATAGATAGATATAACAAGGGAGACTCAATTGTAAAGTTTTAGCACATGACATATTAATGGAGGCTAATTTTTCAATCCTCTGTTCGTGGATTAACGAGAATGCGCAAAAGCTCTATTTGCCTCTGTCATTTTATGAGTCTCTTCCTTTTTGAAATAATTACGTCGATCATCTATACAATGATACCGATTTTGCCGTAGCATATCATTCCAATTTACCTCGAAAGAGTAAATTGATATATTATGCTTTTTTTGGCTACATTTGACTTTGAATTGTCGCATTGCATTTGCTATAAAAAAAAATAGCAATTTCTATGTCAAGTTTTTGAATTAGCGTGAACCAGAATCGTTACATTTTTCGATGTATTTAACGAGATGTGTAGGGATAATTTCAAAATTACGTTAATTTTGAGTGATTAATGGCACTACTTGCGATTCAGTGTTGGAGATCTCTTGGCAACAAAAATTTGAAAATTCGTTCCGAATCTCCTCCATCGAATTCAAAGCGAGTTCATCACCAAAACTTGTCGCCACGAAAAGAAAGAAAGACAGGACGACGAGGGGAAGGAACGCCGCCGCGAAAGGAGCTTGTCAACTGAGTTGGCTGGGAAGTCCCTCGGGCGAGTCAGCGAGCGAGTTGAACCGGCGTCCTCCAGGGGCACGAGGCACTAACCGTGGTTAAGGAGAAAAATCGAACTGGAGGGGATTAGGTGGGCCCAGGGGTCACGTGACGCTGCGGTGGTGGTGGAATCAAAAGCCGTTCCCTCTTCTCGTTACTACTTCCCCTCAAAGATATCTTTTATTGGGTCCCTCTGGAGAAAATATCGGAACGCTGAAATCACGGATATGCCCCACCCCCTGTCGGGTTCCTGTTTCTATGGCTCTTGCGACGTCGTTTTCCGAAAAATGATTAGTTACACCTCTTATAAAGATTAGTCGAGGGAAATATTTTTATTATCGATAATAATTTATATCTAATTATTTTCGGGAATTATAAAAATATTCTGTATTTATTTTTTTAAGTGATATAAGTGATTATTTTCTAGAAAAATATATTTTAAATCTTGAGTTTTCCAAAAAGAAAATGCACCCTAGTAAAAGGAGAGTAAACTTTAATCGTGGATTATAAATTTTTTACAAGAGTTATCAGAAGATGCGAGCATTTATGATCATTTACAATCCGAGGATTCCTTCATCGGTGGACCATGGAGTTGCCTTTAAGTTGAGTTGGTTTCGAGGAAAATAATTGATTGGGAGAATATTTTCTTGAAAATGATATTTTACATTAATTAAAATAATTAACTAATGAAAACATTCATCATTGATGCCAATTTATGTCTAAAAGTTTTCATAAATGACGAAAATATTTTTTGTTTAGTTATCTTTATAAACTATACGAGCTATCATTTTTAAGAAAATAATTTTTCACGTCATTCTTTTTTCGTGAAACGAATAGAGGCCACGTAAATAACCTTTTCCCGCGTCTCAAGATTTGAAGTATGAACGATTGACCTCCACCATTCCCAAAGTTCAGATTTCGCCGACACCTTGTTTGGTTATCTAAGTGACAAGAGAATGGAATGGAATGGGAAGGGAAAGAAAAAGAAAGAGAAAGGAAGCGAGTACAAAGATAGCAGAAAATTGTAAATTTCTCTGACTTTGTTTTGGGGGTGCATTTGAAGAGAAATGACATGAAAAGGGAAATTGGTTTGATTGACGGTGGTTAAGGGTTGGCGAGGCAAATAGCTACCTCTAGGGTGTGAATGATAATTATTACGTTTTCAAGAGCTATTTCTGACCAAAAATAATTTTTTAAATTATTATTTTCTATTTTCTAGATGAGTTTTTGAGTAAAGAAACACGTTTGGCAAAGACATAAAATTTATGTTCTCGGAACAAAAATTTATGTGATAACAATATAAAATTTCTACGGTAGTTGGTTGTCGAGCTTCAGTCGGAGACTGTCAGGCGGTGAGCAAGAGGGAGATCGCACATGAGAGAAAGGGAGTAAACGATGAGAAAAATTTTTATTTCTATTTTTGAAAAAATTGAAAATTTATGTTTCTCATTTCTCTTCGAAACCTATTTCTAAACTACAAATTTATCCCAAAAATAGAATAATGAAATTATTTTACCAAACAAATTTATATTTCAAATCTACTCCTGAGAAAAGAAAAATATAAAAAAAAAGAGCAAGATATAATGGTTATCATTCGCGCCCTTAGAGGCGGAGGGAGAAAGAGATAAAGACAAGGAAAGAGAGAGATAGATCGCTTAACGTTGAATTATGTCTCAATTTCAAAACCTTATATTTATTGGAGTCTTGCAGAACGGTGGCAATTTCGTACATATGCCAATTGAACAAGCGAAGACTCAATTTTCTCTTAATGATGAGGACCGTTAGTTTTGACTTTTATTGTACAAGAAAAAAGAAAGTAAGGTGGGGTCTGGGAAAGAAACAAAAAGAGAAAGAGGTGCACCCGTATATTCTTTCTCTGAGTTTATCTTATGGGCTCATGAATTAAAGGAAGAATTAAAAAATAGAAAAGGATTTTTTTTTTTTTGGTTTATTTCCCGGGATAGCTAGCAGAAAGAGGACAAAAAAAGAAAATAGAGGACTTCCTGTGGTTTTGCCTGCGTTTTCAGTCGAGAGGGTGCTGCACGAGTAGAGAAGGACGGCCCACAGTAAAGAAGTCGCTGGACGAAGAACAGAGAATAGAGAGCGGGCGAGACGTTCTAGTTTTGGCCGCACGTGAGCTATTTGGTTGGGTGCGAACATTCTTTGATTTGTGCAATGAGTTTTTTATTATATCCAATTGAGAGTTATTTTAATTGTAAAAACTTTGGTTATGAATATAATTCAGTGCGAAAAACTCGAGCGTATTGGGTGATTGTAACTTTGACTATCTGATTATAGTAGATTATTCTTGTTGGCTCTCCCCCCGTGGATATAGGTACCGACATTCGAACCGAACCACGTAATTTCTAGTATCATTTATCATTCCTCATTATTTTTCTGAGCCTTCGCATTAATGATAATGTTGTTCCGAGTTAATATTACAACAATTGGTATTAGAGCTTAAAATCAGATTTCTAGACTGTGATTTAAGGCGTTACTTGTTTGATTATTATTTGGATATTTGTGATTGCAATTATATCTAGAGTGAAAGTAAAATTGAGAAGATTAACGGGAGGAACAACTTTGGATTATGGAACCTTAAAATGGAGGTGTGATTGACAATTCAAAGTTTAGCAGAAGCATTAGAGGACAAGGATAAATTGCCCGAAACTATGAAAAATGCTAAAAAGATGTGCTAATGAGGAAAGCTAGAAGTTTAATCATGTTGAATTTATCAAATGAGGTTTAATAGGGGTAGGCGAGGAGAAAGATACCACAGCTGTACATGTTGAAGAGGATGTTTTATTTTAAACACACTGAAGACACGTTTATCAGAACTCACCTAGATAAATTTAATAAACTCATAATGGATTCGAAGAACATCAGTAAGACGCTCGATGATGAAGGGCAAGGTATGTGTGATGACCCCAAAGACCTCAGCTTATGCTTTACTGATTTAAGAATTTCACCTAGATATATTTGGATTAGGTGCCGAATGGGCAACATAGGCACGAAAACTGAGATAATTGGGAGTAGAAACGGACATGTGACCCTACGTGGACAGGTGGGGAGCCACGTGTCCACACATGGCCGATGTGACAGCCATGTGTTTTGGCGTGGCAACCGCGTGTCACGTGGCATGCGACACATGTCACATGCAGATAATCGCGGCGTGACATGTGGCATAGACGTATCCCTCCCGATTCGCCGATTATCAGCTGCTTTCATTTATAAATAAATGAAAGCAGCTGATAATCGGCGAATCGGGAGGGATACGTCTATGCCACATGTCACGCCGCGATTATCTGCATGTGACATGTGTCGCATGCCACGTGACACGCGGTTGCCACGCCAAAACACATGGCTGTCACATCGGCCATGTGTGGACACGTGGCTCCCCACCTGTCCACGTAGGGTCACATGTCCGTTTCTACTCCCAATTATCTCAGTTTTCGTGCCTATGTTGCCCATTCGGCACCTAATCCAAATATATCTAGGTGAAATTCTTAAATCAGTAAAGCATAAGCTGAGGTCTTTGGGGTCATCACACATACCTTGCCCTTCATCATCGAGCGTCTTACTGATGTTCTTCGAATCCATTATGAGTTTATTAAATTTATCTAGGTGAGTTCTGATAAACGTGTCTTCAGTGTGTTTAAAATAAAACATCCTCTTCAACATGTACAGCTGTGGTATCTTTCTCCTCGCCTACCCCTATTAAAACCTCATTTGATAAATTCAACATGATTAAACTTCTAGCTTTCCTCATTAGCACATCTTTTTAGCATTTTTCATAGTTTCGGGCAATTTATCCTTGTCCTCTAATGCTTCTGCTAAACTTTGAATTGTCAATCACACCTCCATTTTAAGGTTCCATAATCCAAAGTTGTTCCTCCCGTTAATCTTCTCAATTTTACTTTCACTCTAGATATAATTGCAATCACAAAATATCCAAATAATAATCAAACAAGTAACGCCTTAAATCACAGTCTAGAAATCTGATTTTAAGCTCTAATACCAATTGTTGTAATATTAACTCGGAACAACATTATCATTAATGCGAAGGCTCAGAAAAATAATGAGGAATGATAAATGATACTAGAAATTACGTGGTTCGGTTCGAATGTCGGTACCTATATCCACGGGGGGAGAGCCAACAAGAATAATCTACTATAATCAGATAGTCAAAGTTACAATCACCCAATACGCTCGAGTTTTTCGCACTGAATTATATTCATAACCAAAGTTTTTACAATTAAAATAACTCTCAATTGGATATAATAAAAAACTCATTGCACAAATCAAAGAATGTTCGCACCCAACCAAATAGCTCACGTGCGGCCAAAACTAGAACGTCTCGCCCGCTCTCTATTCTCTGTTCTTCGTCCAGCGACTTCTTTACTGTGGGCCGTCCTTCTCTACTCGTGCAGCACCCTCTCGACTGAAAACGCAGGCAAAACCACAGGAAGTCCTCTATTTTCTTTTTTTGTCCTCTTTCTGCTAGCTATCCCGGGAAATAAACCAAAAAAAAAAAAATCCTTTTCTATTTTTTAATTCTTCCTTTAATTCATGAGCCCATAAGATAAACTCAGAGAAAGAATATACGGGTGCACCTCTTTCTCTTTTTGTTTCTTTCCCAGACCCCACCTTACTTTCTTTTTTCTTGTACAATAAAAGTCAAAACTAACGGTCCTCATCATTAAGAGAAAATTGAGTCTTCGCTTGTTCAATTGGCATATGTACGAAATTGCCACCGTTCTGCAAGACTCCAATAAATATAAGGTTTTGAAATTGAGACATAATTCAACGTTAAGCGATCTATCTCTCTCTTTCCTTGTCTTTATCTCTTTCTCCCTCCGCCTCTAAGGGCGCGAATGATAACCATTATATCTTGCTCTTTTTTTTTATATTTTTCTTTTCTCAGGAGTAGATTTGAAATATAAATTTGTTTGGTAAAATAATTTCATTATTCTATTTTTGGGATAAATTTGTAGTTTAGAAATAGGTTTCGAAGAGAAATGAGAAACATAAATTTTCAATTTTTTCAAAAATAGAAATAAAAATTTTTCTCATCGTTTACTCCCTTTCTCTCATGTGCGATCTCCCTCTTGCTCACCGCCTGACAGTCTCCGACTGAAGCTCGACAACCAACTACCGTAGAAATTTTATATTGTTATCACATAAATTTTTGTTCCGAGAACATAAATTTTATGTCTTTGCCAAACGTGTTTCTTTACTCAAAAACTCATCTAGAAAATAGAAAATAATAATTTAAAAAATTATTTTTGGTCAGAAATAGCTCTTGAAAACGTAATAATTATCATTCACACCCTAGAGGTAGCTATTTGCCTCGCCAACCCTTAACCACCGTCAATCAAACCAATTTCCCTTTTCATGTCATTTCTCTTCAAATGCACCCCCAAAACAAAGTCAGAGAAATTTACAATTTTCTGCTATCTTTGTACTCGCTTCCTTTCTCTTTCTTTTTCTTTCCCTTCCCATTCCATTCCATTCTCTTGTCACTTAGATAACCAAACAAGGTGTCGGCGAAATCTGAACTTTGGGAATGGTGGAGGTCAATCGTTCATACTTCAAATCTTGAGACGCGGGAAAAGGTTATTTACGTGGCCTCTATTCGTTTCACGAAAAAAGAATGACGTGAAAAATTATTTTCTTAAAAATGATAGCTCGTATAGTTTATAAAGATAACTAAACAAAAAATATTTTCGTCATTTATGAAAACTTTTAGACATAAATTGGCATCAATGATGAATGTTTTCATTAGTTAATTATTTTAATTAATGTAAAATATCATTTTCAAGAAAATATTCTCCCAATCAATTATTTTCCTCGAAACCAACTCAACTTAAAGGCAACTCCATGGTCCACCGATGAAGGAATCCTCGGATTGTAAATGATCATAAATGCTCGCATCTTCTGATAACTCTTGTAAAAATTTTATAATCCACGATTAAAGTTTACTCTCCTTTTACTAGGGTGCATTTTCTTTTTGGAAAACTCAAGATTTAAAATATATTTTTCTAGAAAATAATCACTTATATCACTTAAAAAAATAAATACAGAATATTTTTATAATTCCCGAAAATAATTAGATATAAATTATTATCGATAATAAAAATATTTCCCTCGACTAATCTTTATAAGAGGTGTAACTAATCATTTTTCGGAAAACGACGTCGCAAGAGCCATAGAAACAGGAACCCGACAGGGGGTGGGGCATATCCGTGATTTCAGCGTTCCGATATTTTCTCCAGAGGGACCCAATAAAAGATATCTTTGAGGGGAAGTAGTAACGAGAAGAGGGAACGGCTTTTGATTCCACCACCACCGCAGCGTCACGTGACCCCTGGGCCCACCTAATCCCCTCCAGTTCGATTTTTCTCCTTAACCACGGTTAGTGCCTCGTGCCCCTGGAGGACGCCGGTTCAACTCGCTCGCTGACTCGCCCGAGGGACTTCCCAGCCAACTCAGTTGACAAGCTCCTTTCGCGGCGGCGTTCCTTCCCCTCGTCGTCCTGTCTTTCTTTCTTTTCGTGGCGACAAGTTTTGGTGATGAACTCGCTTTGAATTCGATGGAGGAGATTCGGAACGAATTTTCAAATTTTTGTTGCCAAGAGATCTCCAACACTGAATCGCAAGTAGTGCCATTAATCACTCAAAATTAACGTAATTTTGAAATTATCCCTACACATCTCGTTAAATACATCGAAAAATGTAACGATTCTGGTTCACGCTAATTCAAAAACTTGACATAGAAATTGCTATTTTTTTTTATAGCAAATGCAATGCGACAATTCAAAGTCAAATGTAGCCAAAAAAAGCATAATATATCAATTTACTCTTTCGAGGTAAATTGGAATGATATGCTACGGCAAAATCGGTATCATTGTATAGATGATCGACGTAATTATTTCAAAAAGGAAGAGACTCATAAAATGACAGAGGCAAATAGAGCTTTTGCGCATTCTCGTTAATCCACGAACAGAGGATTGAAAAATTAGCCTCCATTAATATGTCATGTGCTAAAACTTTACAATTGAGTCTCCCTTGTTATATCTATCTATCACATATTCATCTCACGAAAATTATTTGAATTTTTTTTACTGATTATCTATTTGTGCATGCTTCAAACGTTGTCCATGCTTTTTTTTCCCCCCACATGTATGCGTGTGATAATCTTACTGAGAATTGAAATCTGCCTTACTTATGTTCCATCGACGACAAATTTCTCGATAGTTGACTTCGTCCATCGGCTGAGGCCATGATAGGTTATCACCAAGTTATAATTCGATCAAATGTCAATATATTAAATGAACAAATTTAATTAGATTATTGTCTTTGAATTTGCATATTAGTTAAAAGAAAAAGCAGTTCGCGATGATGACGATAAAATTTAGCCACGGTATTCCGGTAAAATATTAAATATTTTGGAGGGTTATTGTTGTAATTTCACTTTTGGAATCAAATCCACCCATTCCGAGCAGCTTCTCATGTCAAAACAATGGTCACCGCAACCATAATCTCACACGAATGCTTTCGTAACCAACTTATTTTTCTACCGTTGACCACGAATTCTTATTGATTGAGTCACTTCACCATCGAAAAAGAGTGATGAAATTTTTTCTACGGATTTACTTTTTGAGTGGCGTTGAGGCATTTAGGCGATAAGATAAATCGATTAATTTAAATTAAAGAGGATAAGAAATGTATCGAGGCGACATGGGTTATCCCCAAGTTATAATTCCATGAAATGTCAAGTTAAAATCCT
This sequence comes from Psidium friedrichsthalianum, assembly GCA_019149425.1. Lineage (NCBI taxonomy): Eukaryota > Viridiplantae > Streptophyta > Magnoliopsida > Myrtales > Myrtaceae > Psidium > Psidium friedrichsthalianum. The sequence continues at coordinate 10,442 of JAGVVM010021801.1, forward strand.
TGTCTCTAAAATTACCCGTTAGTTGTTTATTTTTTTTATCAGAAATTTTTCCTATTAATTGAAAAGAAAATTTAGCTATGGAGTTCCAACAGCAAATTAAATATTTTCGAGGGTTTATTGTTGTAATCTCACTTTTGGCATCAAATCCACTCCTGTTGTTTCTCGTTTCCAACAGCAAATTACTCTCATAACTAATTTATTTTTTTACACATATTCTTCAATTGATTGACTCACTTCATCCATTAAAAAAGGATCACGATAAAATCTTTACGAATTTACTTTTCGGGTGGATCATAATATCTAAATAAATTGATAAATCAATAAATTTAAATTAAAAAGGAGAAGGTCCACATTTCGTCATCTACAAATTGGACTATTAGGGGGGAAGTTTAACTCAGAGTGAGCTGTTTAAATCTTTGATTAGGTTTAGGACTGGGTTAGGTTGATAGCCTTGCAAGTATCAATTGCCCCAATGCCTCTTATGGCAAGCATGATCCTAGTTCCAACTCATTCGTTCATCCGCGTCCCAACACCCGCATAACGCTAACCATGGTTACCACCTTAACCACACTATGCGCAATGCGCACCCCCCACCCTGGCATAACCCTAGTTCGATCCCCAACCCGTGCCCTCCCGCTATAAATACCCGTCCTCACCTGGCCGAAGTTGTCATTGCTCTCTATCGGAGGCGCCTCTCTGTCGATTTCTCTCTATTTCTAAGGCTTCTCTCCTTTAATTAATGGCTTCGGCAGAGGTTGAGTTTAGGTGCTTCGTCGGCGGTCTCGCTTGGGCCACCGACGACCAGTCCCTCGAGAGGGCGTTCAGTCAGTTTGGGGAGATCCTCGAATCGAAGGTCCGTTTGTCGCAGCAGGAGATCCAGATCTGACCGCGATCCGAATCGAATCCCGATCCGTTCTGATCTGATCTGATCTGATCTGTTTGTGTTACTTGATACTATGTTCTCTCTGTGTTACTCTTGAAAAAAATTTTGTTACTGTGACTCGAATCGGTACGTCCATCTTCATCTTTTTCGCCAGAGACGGAAGATCGATCGATACACAGCTCGTTTTTCCTCCTCCCCCACGGTGCGCTTTGGTTCCGGATCTGATGCGTTTGCCGTTGACTTTGTGTTTCAGGTCATCAACGATCGCGAGACCGGGAGGTCCCGCGGCTTCGGCTTCGTCACCTTCGGCAACGAGAAGGCGATGAGGGATGCGATCGACGGCATGAACGGCCAGAACCTCGACGGGAGGAACATCACCGTCAACGAGGCCCAGTCTCGCTCCGGCGGCGGCGGAGGATTCAGCCGCGGCGGTGGCGGCGGGTACGGAGG
>JAGVVM010021802.1:0-10412 GCA_019149425.1 Psidium friedrichsthalianum
TTTGCTCACTGCCGACAGTCTCCGACTGAAGCTCGACAACCAACTACCGTAGAAATTTTATGTTGTTATCAAATAAATTTTTGTTCCGAGAACATAAATTTTATGTCTTTGCCAAACCTGTTTCTTTACTCAAAAACTCATCTAGAAAATAGAAAATAATAATTTAAAAAATTATTTTTGATCAGAAATAGCTCTTGAAAACGTAATAATTATCATTCGCACCCTAGAGGTAGCTATTTGCCTCGCAACCCTTAACCACTGTCAATCAAACCAATTTCCCTTTTCATGTCATTTCTCTTCAAATGCACCCCCAAAACAAAGTCAGAGAAATTTACAATTTTCTGCTATCTTTGTACTCGCTTCCTTTCTCTTTCTTTTTCTTTCCCTTCCCATTCCATTCCATTCTCTTGTCACTTAGATAACCAAACAAGGTGTCGGCGAAATCTGAACTTTGGGAATGGTGGAGGTCAATCGTTGATACTTCAATTCTTGAGACGCGGGAAAAGGTATTTACGTGGCCTCTATTCTTTCACGAAAAAAAGAATGACGTGAAAAATTATTTTCTTAAAAATGATAGCTCGTATAGTTTATAAAGATAACTAAACAAAAAATATTTTCGTCATTTATGAAAAATTTTAGACATAAATTGGCATCAATGATGAATGTTTTCATTAGTTAATTATTTTAATTAATGTAAAATATCATTTTCAAGAAAATATTCTCCCAATCAATTTTTTCCTCGAAACCAACTCAACTTAAAGGCAACTCCATGGTCCACCGATGAAGGAATCCTCGGATTGTAAATGATCATAAATGCTCGCATCTTCTGATAACTCTTGTAAAAAATTTTATAATCCACGATTAAAGTTTACTCTCCTTTTACTAGAGTGCATTGCTTTTTGGAAAACTTAAGATTTAAAATATATTTTTCTAGAAAATAATCACTTATATCACTTAAAAAAATAAATAAATACAGAATATTTTTATAATCTCCAAAAATAGTTAGATATAAATTATTATCGATAATGAAAATATTTCCCTCGACTAATCTTTATAAGAGATGTAACTAATCATTTTTCGGAAAACGACGTCGCAAGAGCCATAGAAACAGGAACCCGACAGGGGGTGGGGCATATCCGTGATTTCAGCGTTCCGATATTTTCTCCAGAGGGACCCAATAAAAGATATCTTTGAGGGGAAGTAGTAACGAGAAGAGGGAGCGGCTTTTGATACCACCACCGCAGCGTCACGTGACCCCTGGGCCCACCTAATCCCCTCCGGTTCGATTTTTCTCCTTAACCACGGTTAGTGCCTCGTGCCCCTGGAGGACGCCGGTTCAACTCGCTCGCTGACTCGCCCGAGGGACTTCCCGGCCAACTCAGTTGACAAGCTCCTTTCGCGGCGGCGTTCCTTCCCCTTGTCGTCCTGTCTTTCTTTCTTTTCGTGGCGACAAGTTTTGGTGATGAACTCGCTTTGAATTCGATGGAGGAGATTCGGAACGAATTTTCAAATTTTTGTTGCCGAGAGATCTCCAACACTGAATCGCAAGTAGTGCCATTAATCACTCAAAAATAACGTAATTTTGAAATTATCCCTACACATCTAGTTAAATACATCGAAAAATGTAACGGTTCTGGTTCACGCTAATTCAAAAACTTGGCATAGAAATTGCTATTTCTTTATAGCAAATGCAATGCGACAATTCAAAGTCAAATGTAGCCAAAAAAAGCATAATATATCAATTTACTTTTTCGAGGAAATTGGAATGATATGCTACGGCAAAATCAGTATCATTGTACAGAGGATCGACATAATTATTGCAAAAAGGAAGAGACTCATAAAATGGCAGAGGCAAATAGAGCTTTTGCGCATTCTCGTTAATCCACGAACAGAGGATTGAAAAATTAGCCTCCATTAATATGTCATGTGCTAAAACCTTACAATTGAATCTCCCTTGTTATATCTATATATTGCATATTCATCTCACGAAAAGTATCTGAATTTTTTTACTGATTTCTATTTGTGCACGCTTCAAACGTTGTCCATGCTTTTTTTCCCTCCACATGTATGCGTGTGATAATCTTACTGATAATTGAAATCTGCCTTGCTTATGTTCCATCGACGACAAATTTCTCGATAGTTGACTTCGTCCATCAGCTGAGGCCATGATAGGTTATCACCAAGTTATAATTCGATCAAATGTCAATATATTAAATGAACAAATTTAATTAGATTATTGTCTTTGAATTTGCATATTAGTTAAAAGAAAAAGCAGTTCGCGATGATGACGATAAAATTTAGCCACGGTATTCCGGTAAAATATTAAATATTTTGGAGGGTTTATTGCTGTAATTTCACTTTTGGAATCAAATCCACCCATTCCGAGCAGCTTCTCATGTCGACACAATGGTCACCGCAACCATAATCTCACGCGAATGCTTTCGTAACCAACTTATTTTTCTACCGTTGACCACGAATTCTTATTGATCGACTCACTTCACCCATTGAAAAAGAGTGATGAAATTTTTTCTACGGATTTACTTTTTGAGTGGCGTTGAGGCATTTAGGCGATAAGATAAATCGATTAATTTACATTAAAGAGGATAAGAAATGTATCGAGGCGACATGGGTTATCCCCAAGTTATAATTCCATGAAATGTCAAGTTAAAATCCTTGTCTCTAAAATTACCCGTTAGTTGTTTATTTTTTTTATCAGAAATTTTGCCTATTAATTGAAAAGAAATTTAGCTATGGAGTTCCAACAGCAAATTAAATATTTTCGAGGGTTTATTGTTGTAATCTCACTTTTGGCATCAAATCCACTCCTGTTGTTTCTCGTTTCCAACAGCAAATTACTCTCCTAACTAATTATATTTTTTTACACATATTCTTCAATTGATTGACTCACTTCATCCATTAAAAAAGGATCATGATAAAATCTTTACGAATTTACTTTTCGGGTGGATCGTGATATCTGAATAAATCGATAAATCAATAAATTTAAATAAAAAGGAGAAGATCCACATTTCGTCATCTACAAATTGGACTATTAGGGGGGAAGTTTAACTCAGAGTGAGCTGTTTAAATCTTTGATTAGGTTTAGGACTGGGTTAGGTTGATAGCCTTGCAAGTATCAATTGCCCCTATGCCACTTATGGCAAGCATGATCCTAGTTCCAACTCATTCGTTCATCCGCGTCCCAACACCCGCATAACGCTAACCATGGTTACCACCTTAACCACACTATGCGCAATGCGCACACCCCCCCACCTGGCATAACCCTAGTTCGATCCCCAACCCGTGCCCTCCGCTATAAATACCCGTCCTCACCTGGTCGAAGTTGTCATTGCTCTCTTTAGGAGGCGCCTCTCTGTCGATTTCTCTCTATCTCTAAGGCTTCTCTCCTTTCATTAATGGCTTCGGCAGAGGTTGAGTTTAGGTGCTTCGTCGGCGGTCTCGCTTGGGCCACCGACGACCAGTCCCTCGAGAGGGCGTTCAGTCAGTTTGGGGAGATCCTCGAATCGAAGGTCCGTTTGTCGCAGCAGGAGATCCAGATCTGACCGCGATCCGAATCGAATCCCGATCCGTTCTGATCTGATCTGATCTGATCTGTTTGTGTTACTTGATACTATGTTCTCTCTGTGTTACTCTTGAAAAAAATTTTGTTACTGTGACTCGAATCGGTACGTCCATCTTCATCTTTTTCGCCAGAGACGGAAGATCGATCGATACACAGCTCGTTTTTCCTCCTCCCCCACGGTGAGCTTTGGTTCCGGATCTGATGCGTTTGCCGTTGACTTTTTGTTTCAGGTCATCAACGATCGCGAGACCGGGAGGTCCCGCGGCTTCGGCTTCGTCACCTTCGGCAACGAGAAGGCGATGAGGGATGCGATCGACGGCATGAACGGCCAGAACCTCGACGGGAGGAACATCACCGTCAACGAGGCCCAGTCTCGCTCCGGCGGCGGCGGAGGATTCAGCCGCGGCGGTGGCGGCGGGTACGGAGGCGGCCGTCGCGAAGGAGGCGGCGGGTACAACCGAGGAAGCGGAGGCTACGGCGGCGGCGGCGGGTACGGCGGCAGCCGCGACCGTGGGTACGGCGACGGCGGTTACGGTGGCGGCTCCAGGTACTCCAGGGGCGGCAGTGCCTACGAGGGTAACTGGAGGAACTGAGTTTGTCGGTGCTGCTTTTAATTTTTTCCCAGTTCTCGTATGTGATGTGAGGGCGTGGATGGGTCTGGTGTCGTGGTTTTATGGTGTCGTGGTTTTTGTCGTGTTCGGGTTCTCTGCTTTTTTGATCGATGGTTACTCAGTTACGTGTCCTTTTGCGCATAGATATCAAGAAAAATGAAGTATATAGATCTTCGTTCCCAACAATAATCTCTTCATGATTCTCTCTCTCCTCTTCTTAGTAATTGTGGAGTCGCTTTTGATAGGCGTTGCGTTTCTCTGTGAAAGTTCAGTGGCGGAGAGACGTGTCAACGAAAGCGTACAGAAAATTTGCAAATACCAACCTCCTTGCTATTAACTGTGGCCCCGTTCATTCGATGGGCTGCAGAATTCTCCATTGGTTGGATTGTTACATCGTTGGTTGTATTGAGTAGTCAGTTGTAATTGCCAAGTTGGGGTCCTGGGCAACAACTTGTCCTTTTTTTTTTTTCCTTTTAAGTTTTCTTTTCGAGGCGTTGCTTCCTAATGGTGAACTCCCTCTAATAAAAAAAGATGAGGGATGATTCGAGTTTCCGAAGCATAGATCGAACAAGTTAAAAATCAGTGTTAAACAGCGCCGGTGCTTCAATTCGCGTTGCGCTGGCGCTACCTGTCTGCTGATATATGGTAGAAATTCATAGCTTCTCTATCCTCTTTGGTGGTTTCGCAAATACACTGTAATTTTATGAAGGTTGGAACTTTTGTCTCCCATTGTTTCAGTCTCTCTCTCTCTCCGTCCTTTTCTGTCTTTCTGCTTTGATCCTTCTTCTCTGATTGACAATCGATCCGGAAGGGATATGCATGGAAGGTGTCTGCGGAGTTGGTGGATGAGTTGAAAAGGCGGGGCTCTCGAATCTTAAATCTTTCAGTCCATTCAAGCTGACGGGATCTCGATTCCTTTCATTATCTTGTTAATTTTTTTTGAATTATTTAATACGACTACTCATCTCAATGTACAAAAAAGAAAAAGAAGGCTCAACCACCCACTTTCGGCAAAATTTAACACAATCTTCAGATGTACCCAAAAAAAAAAAAACAAAAAGAGAGCCTAACTTTTAAAACCCATGTTTTGCCGATTTAGTCTGTTCTCACGAGAAAATTGCCGCGCCAATGCTAATTTTGTTACAAATGACAACAAGTCTTGACAAATCCTAATTTTGTTACAGCCACAATGACATTTTGCATCTGGGACAATTTGCAGAGAACAAGAAAGAGCAATCTTTCACCGGTGGGACGAGAGCCGCACCCATCCCATCCAATCGCAAATTACGCCCGTTCTCGCCTATAAAACTTGCCAAATATGTGTTTGGGTTCATTTCATCCCCATTGGACCTTTTCCCCCCCTTCAGGATCGGCCAATATACGAAAACTTTTGCCACCCGCGTAGCTTCATCAAATTTCAATAGTAGCCCTATAGCTACAATATTTACTTTCCAAAGTTTTTGAATAATTGGAACAAGCTCTCACTTCTGACGAGGTTTTGGTTTGTTTTTGTACTTCGCTATAAAAGGAAAAAAGTCCAAAAATTCCAAACCATGCCCATTGGCACATTTACCTTAAATTATTTTTTGACATAAAAACCTCAAATTTATATTTATATGACACATTTAACCTTAACCTAGCCTTAACAAAGGACATAAAGATTTTGTCTCTATTTTTGAGTTTAGGATAAACGTGTCATGAAATTATTCTCGGCGGCTTTTTCCCTTTTAGAATTTGAGTTTGCATTTTACTTCACGAGCAAAAAGACCAGCTTTCCCTCACTCAATCACATATGTCAAGAAGGAACTTCCCCTAATCACTCAAAAAACTTAACCCACTTATCACCCACCCCTGACGTTATCCACTCCCCGCCACCTCTGTCCCCAGCACCACGCCCTCATCACCTCGCCATCCTCCCTCTCTATCATTAACTCCCGGCTTATCAATCGTAATGAGATGAATATTAGGTGCGTCTAATATTTCATATACTCAAATGCAAACTTGCGGTTTATAAAAATAGAGCAGACAAAATGGAATTAGGGGTAAGAAGTAATGAAGATCATTGGAATCTTTTCAGATCATTTCATCCTAACTTGTCAAACATCTTTAAGAGGAAGATAGTGCCAAATCCATGTTCATGATACTTTCAACTTATACATATGGTTTTCTCATCATCTAATCATATATCCATCATGACAATCCGTGCAGAGTGCAGGTCAGTCTGGTTAACCATAAACCCCACATGCCTACTAATCTGAACTAACAAGACTTCGACTCGCAGCATGATGGGAACAGCTAAGAACCCGTCACATCTTAAGTGATGATCACGAAATGTCATTCTGAAAGAAAAGGCGAAGCATCAACAAGGAAATCCATGTCAATAGTCAGGAGTATGTTCTAGTCTGATACTACCGTTTTAAGAGGCAGTGAACTTTCAACTTCCTGGGCAGCGGCATTCTTCTCTGCAACAACCTTTGACATTCCAAACATCTGTGTGGGGAAAACATGGAAATAAGTTGGACCAAGAGGGAGGAGACTACATGACGCATCAACAGGGTTAGTGCGAAGCTAGAGTGCAAATCAAGGAAGATGATACCTTCTTAATGGTCTTTGTGAAACAGCTCTTGTGCTCATCCATGGATGCATTGATGAATTCATCAATGTGATCCGTTATATCTTCCAAAAAGGTGGCATCATCCTTCTTCTTCTTTCGACATGAAGTTAGAGGCGGTGCGATGGGGGCAGGCGCGCGGGCGGCGGCATTGTCCTGTTTTTCCATCTCACTCATTTCTGAGATAGAAAGTGAATTCACTGAGATAGAATATAAAGTCATTTTACTGGCTAATTCGATGAAAGAGAAACACAAAAAGGCATTGTCATGCACCAAACATATACATATTTTAGTGTGCTACTGCCAGCATGAGATAACCATAAGACACCAAAAAAGCATTCTGCGAATTATGATAATTTACTACAACAGAGGAGCAGATCATTCCACAAGAACAAAATGGCAAGCGAAGTAAGTACCCCAACACAAACATATAAAGCTGTAAACTTTCAAAGAGCAAAACTAAGTATACCAGAAAGTTTAGTTACCCTACATCTTTTTGGATGCACTATTCTGTCTGATGCACAGATTTGGAGTTCTAAATCAATGACTAAGTGATAACAAAATAACATGACAAAACATAACAGACTTTGAGCTTTGAAGTCAAACACGGAATAGTTAAAAAACCTGAACAGATAAATGTCTTCAATAACAGATAACAACTATGGATTTGCTATTCTTTTAGCAATCAATAAATAGGATGGGTTAACAGAAGAAAAACCTCCGACTGGCCAACAACTTATAAAGGAGGCGCCTTGACCATTGCATCTAGGGATAGATAAGACAAAGCAATGTGTGTTGCTGAATGCAGAGATGGATGTCCTATTCAAAGATCGGAACTGATATTGACATATTGCTTTTTTGGTGTAGTTACACAGCTACCAAGACAGGAAACATGCGTTGATCGATCAAGAGGACGAGCATTTAAACAGTAACACTGATATCTTTTGTCCCTTGCTCTTCCAATCGCTAGTTGGTAAAACAATAGAGGTAAATTGAAAAAACCAGAACAACAGACACTAAATGCACAGAAAATGGTAAACAAATTCTTCAGATCCCACGGTATCCATTAAATCATTATTCAATTTGCAATGCAGATAGATTAATCATCCACGAACTAAATAATTTAGAAATCACTTGATTTCCACCCCAAGTATGCCTCTGATCACATCCCTCCCCAACTCTCTTCCCTACCCCTGAAAAATATATAGTTGACCACTATAGTACTATGGTTTTCACAGTAGATCTGCATGAGAAACATAGTCCTTCCAACAAAAGCCAAAAAGTTCCTCTTCTCTCCCCTTTTGCATGAAGAGAAAAGATTCCTTTGATCAAATTGCACAAAATCTGGTTCAACTTCAATACTAAAGACAACTGAGGCCATAGTGTATTCTTATTGGCATCTTTAGCTGTAAGAGTTGCATGAAAAACCACATTGGAACATTAGAGGAAGAACCTCTGAGACTATATTGTTCTCATGGCAAAGAGCTAGTCGCTTAAAGACACCAACATATTTCTCCCCGTGAAGACTTCTATGTAGATGATAGCATGAAATTTCTGTCTCCCCATTTAACCTCATCGGTGTTTCGCTTAGGCAACGATCACTAACTACCATCTGTCTCCCTCTTCCCTCAATTTTTTAGCCTGTTAAGCAACTGATCAAGTGCATCTAAGCAGTTGTCAAAATGCATCTCCCGCTTACACACGATGGGCTCAATTAACATCTCCTCTCAACGACCAAACCATGTAAATAATCCCAGTTCTCAACTTCATCTTCTTTCAAGATCATCTATTTCATACCAACATGGGTCACACGAATCCAATTAGCAGCAGCCTATGCACTAATCAGGCATACATAAAGCTACAAAAAAAAAAAAAACCAGAAAAAAGTATCGGATTAGACTCGCCCCAAAACATCCCCGACCATCTTACGAGCCAAATTGACTCTCTCTTAATTCTTCCGCAGAGTAAAAACTTTCCCATCACTGTCAACAAACCTACTAGCGGAAGACTAATTGTAAACCCTTATGATACACGAAATCAAGGCCAAATCCAAAGATTAGGGGCCATCAGAAAATGTGGGTCTCGTCTAAGGTTTCTCCTTCTGAGAACCCACAAGAAAATAAGCAGCGAGTTGAAACTTTTCTAACGATCGACAATCGACAATACAACCAGCAGATGCATCAATCACAGCCACGCCAAATCAGAAGAAAAACTGGCGAACACAACGACTTTAGGCATGCGCTCACCTGGAAAAGGCAAAACTGAAGGAGACACTGAGCAGAGAAAGAGGAGTCCAACGAGTTTCGGGGATCTTCGGAGCCAAGCGAGGAAGGTCGCGGCCGAATTCTATGACCTCATTTTTACACGATTTTCACTTAGGGTAATACCATCAAGATATCCACTAAATACATTTACATCAAATTACTTTTCGTTTTAGAGAAAATCGAAGATTGATATCTCTATCCAAATTTATATCTCAAATTGCTACGCATACAAGATTTGGGTCGGGTCACCGGTCTGAGAATTTTTTTTTGGGCAATAGGTACAGATTTCAAAATTTTTAGTAAAACAAAAATTAGTTTGAGACAATAATGGTTTAAATTTTTGTGAGAAAAAATTAGTTTATAGTAAACATATCATGAGAGGTATTTATTTATTTTTTTAGGTAATGATATTAGTGGTCATTAAACTTTTACTCATTGTTCAATTCATTCTTGAACTTATTTTTTTATAATGCCGTCCCTAAACTTATGAAAAATGATTCAATGTGGTCTTTTCGTTAAATTCATAGAATCTACTGGATGTAGATGGAATATTCCGACTTTAGTTTTCTTCAATTTCATCCCACACTTTATCGTTTTTCTTTTCAATTTAGTCTCTCCATTATTTTTATTCTCTCTCAATCGCCCCATGTCAAATTTAGATTTAATCCCATCAAAAAAATGTGAATCAATTATGTCACAAAATTTAAATCAAAAAAATGCTTACTGGTGTTTAATTTGTGCTAGCATTTCTAAGTGTAACTAAAATGTCATTTAGCATAAGGAACATTTTAAATTGATAGACTAAACTTGTCTAAGTGCTTACAAACAAGTAAAAAAGTCAATTTACACTTGACATGTTTATTATCTATCACAAGGAAAATTGTACGAACAAATTCACAAATGCCATGTGTACGTCTTGTCAAGTTAAAAAATCACTAGTTTTTAATGAGAGGCATCGATATTTATGCTGTAAAATATTAAATGACCTAATTGTACTCAAGCGAAGTTTGTTTGAAAAAAATATATACGATAATTTAGTGAGACATTGAGCTAAAAAGAAAAGTTTAGAAATGAATTGATCAATTAAAAAATTCAAAGGCTACACTGTCTTGGAAAGTTTATAAATCATTTTAAATTTTTATCGTGATATCAACTCGCATCATCAATTTTGGAAATCCACAATTGCAACTTCAACCCCAATCCACGGTCTAAGGATATTTATTTGTCCCTCGAGCACATTCTGGCCCCATATGTAGAGGCAACGTTAAAGTAGCTGTCAACTAGCGTAAATCAAGGAAATTCACCCAGAACCACCCCCCCCCCGCCCCCCCCCCCCCAAATTTTTT
>JAGVVM010021803.1:0-18403 GCA_019149425.1 Psidium friedrichsthalianum
TTTACACATATTCTTCAATTGATTGACTCACTTCATCCATTAAAAAAGGATCATGATAAAATCTTTACGAATTTACTTTTCGGGTGGATCGTGATATCTGAATAAATCGATAAATCAATAAATTTAAATTAAAAAGGAGAAGATCCACATTTCGTCATCTACAAATTGGACTATTAGGGGGGAAGTTTAACTCAGAGTGAGCTGTTTAAATCTTTGATTAGGTTTAGGACTGGGTTAGGTTGATAGCCTTGCAAGTATCAATTGCCCCTATGCCACTTATGGCAAGCATGATCCTAGTTCCAACTCATTCGTTCATCCGCGTCCCACACCCGCATAACGCTAACCATGGTTACCACCTTAACCACACTATGCGCAATGCGCACCCCCCACCCTGGCATAACCCTAGTTCGATCCCCAACCCGTGCCCTCCCGCTATAAATACCCGTCCTCACCTGGTCGAAGTTGTCATTGCTCTCTTTAGGAGGCGCCTCTCTGTCGATTTCTCTCTATCTCTAAGGCTTCTCTCCTTTCATTAATGGCTTCGGCAGAGGTTGAGTTTAGGTGCTTCGTCGGCGGTCTCGCTTGGGCCACCGACGACCAGTCCCTCGAGAGGGCGTTCAGTCAGTTTGGGGAGATCCTCGAATCGAAGGTCCGTTTGTCGCAGCAGGAGATCCAGATCTGACCGCGATCCGAATCGAATCCCGATCCGTTCTGATCTGATCTGATCTGATCTGTTTGTGTTACTTGATACTATGTTCTCTCTGTGTTACTCTTGAAAAAAATTTTGTTACTGTGACTCGAATCGGTACGTCCATCTTCATCTTTTTCGCCAGAGACGGAAGATCGATCGATACACAGCTCGTTTTTCCTCCTCCCCCACGGTGAGCTTTGGTTCCGGATCTGATGCGTTTGCCGTTGACTTTTTGTTTCAGGTCATCAACGATCGCGAGACCGGGAGGTCCCGCGGCTTCGGCTTCGTCACCTTCGGCAACGAGAAGGCGATGAGGGATGCGATCGACGGCATGAACGGCCAGAACCTCGACGGGAGGAACATCACCGTCAACGAGGCCCAGTCTCGCTCCGGCGGCGGCGGAGGATTCAGCCGCGGCGGTGGCGGCGGGTACGGAGGCGGCCGTCGCGAAGGAGGCGGCGGGTACAACCGAGGAAGCGGAGGCTACGGCGGCGGCGGCGGGTACGGCGGCAGCCGCGACCGTGGGTACGGCGACGGCGGTTACGGTGGCGGCTCCAGGTACTCCAGGGGCGGCAGTGCCTACGAGGGTAACTGGAGGAACTGAGTTTGTCGGTGCTGCTTTTAATTTTTTCCCAGTTCTCGTATGTGATGTGAGGGCGTGGATGGGTCTGGTGTCGTGGTTTTATGGTGTCGTGGTTTTTGTCGTGTTCGGGTTCTCTGCTTTTTTGATCGATGGTTACTCAGTTACGTGTCCTTTTGCGCATAGATATCAAGAAAAATGAAGTATATAGATCTTCGTTCCCAACAATAATCTCTTCATGATTCTCTCTCTCCTCTTCTTAGTAATTGTGGAGTCGCTTTTGATAGGCGTTGCGTTTCTCTGTGAAAGTTCAGTGGCGGAGAGACGTGTCAACGAAAGCGTACAGAAAATTTGCAAATACCAACCTCCTTGCTATTAACTGTGGCCCCGTTCATTCGATGGGCTGCAGAATTCTCCATTGGTTGGATTGTTACATCGTTGGTTGTATTGAGTAGTCAGTTGTAATTGCCAAGTTGGGGTCCTGGGCAACAACTTGTCCTTTTTTTTTTTCCTTTTAAGTTTTCTTTTCGAGGCGTTGCTTCCTAATGGTGAACTCCCTCTAATAAAAAAAGATGAGGGATGATTCGAGTTTCCGAAGCATAGATCGAACAAGTTAAAAATCAGTGTTAAACAGCGCCGGTGCTTCAATTCGCGTTGCGCTGGCGCTACCTGTCTGCTGATATATGGTAGAAATTCATAGCTTCTCTATCCTCTTTGGTGGTTTCGCAAATACACTGTAATTTTTATGAAGGTTGGAACTTTTGTCTCCCATTGTTTCAGTCTCTCTCTCTCTCCGTCCTTTTCTGTCTTTCTGCTTTGATCCTTCTTCTCTGATTGACAATCGATCCGGAAGGGATATGCATGAAGGTGTCTGCGGAGTTGGTGGATGAGTTGAAAAGGCGGGGCTCTCGAATCTTAAATCTTTCAGTCCATTCAAGCTGACGGGATCTCGATTCCTTTCATTATCTTGTTAATTTTTTTTGAATTATTTAATACGACTACTCATCTCAATGTACAAAAAAGAAAAAGAAGGCTCAACCACCCACTTTCGGCAAAATTTAACACAATCTTCAGATGTACCCCCAAAAAAAAAAAAACAAAAGAGAGCCTAACTTTTAAAACCCATGTTTTGCCGATTTAGTCTGTTCTCACGAGAAAATTGCCGCGCCAATGCTAATTTTGTTACAAATGACAACAAGTCTTGACAAATCCTAATTTTGTTACAGCCACAATGACATTTTGCATCTGGGACAATTTGCAGAGAACAAGAAAGAGCAATCTTTCACCGGTGGGACGAGAGCCGCACCCATCCCATCCAATCGCAATTACGCCCGTTCTCGCCTATAAAACTTGCCAAATATGTGTTTGGGTTCATTTCATCCCCATTGGACCTTTTCCCCCCCTTCAGGATCGGGCCAATATACGAAAACTTTTGCCACCCGCGTAGCTTCATCAAATTTCAATAGTAGCCCTATAGCTACAATATTTACTTTCCAAAGTTTTTGGATAATTGGAACAAGCTCTTCACTTCTGACGAGGTTTTGGTTTGTTTTTGTACTTCGCTATAAAAGGAAAAAAGTCCCAAAAATTCCAAACCATGCCCATTGGCACATTTACCTTAAATTATTTTTTTGACATAAAAACCCTCAAACTTATATTTATATGACACATTTAAACCTTAGCCTTAACAAAGGACATAAAGATTTTGTCTCTATTTTTGAGTTTAGGATTAAACGTGTCATGAAATTATTCTCGGCGGCTTTTTCCCTATTAGAATTTGAGTTTGCATTTTACTTCACGAGCAAAAAGACCATCTTTCCCTCACTCAATCACATATGTCAAGAAGGAACTTCCCCTAATCACTCACAAAACTTAACCCACTTATCACCCACCCCTGACGTTATCCACTCCCCGGCCACCTCTGTCCCCAGCACCGGAGCCAACGCCACTATCATCACCTCGCCATCCTCCCTCTCTATCATTAACTCCCGGCTTATCAATCGTAATGAGATGAATATTAGGTGCGTCTAATATTTCATATACTCAAATGCAAACTTGCGGTTTATAAAAATAGAGCAGACAAAATGGAATTAGGGGTAAGAAGTAATGAAGATCATTGGAATCTTTTCAGATCATTTCATCCTAAACTTGTCAAACATCTTTAAGAGGAAGATAGTGCCAAATCCATGTTCATGATACTTTCAACTTATACATATGGTTTTCTCATCATCTAATCATATATCCATCATGACAATCCGTGCAAAGTGCAGGTCAGTCTGGTTAACCATAAACCTGCCATTTCCACATGCCTACTAATCTGAACTAACAAGACTTCGACTCGCAGCATGATGGGAACAGCTAAGAACCCGTCACATCTTAAGTGATGATCACGAAATGTCATTCTGAAAGAAAAGGCGAAGCATCAACAAGGAAATCCATGTCAATAGTCAGGAGTATGTTCTAGTCTGATACTACTGTTTTAAGAGGCAGTGAACTTTCAACTTCCTGGGCAGCGGCATTCTTCTCTGCAACAACCTTTGACATTCCAAACATCTGTGTGGGGAAACATGGAAATAAGTTGGACCAAGAGGGAGGAGACTACATGACGCATCAACAGGGTTAGTGCGAAGCTAGAGTGCAAATCAAGGAAGATGATACCTTCTTAATGGTCTTTGTGAAACAGCTCTTGTGCTCATCCATGGATGCATTGATGAATTCATCAATGTGATCCGTTATATCTTCCAAAAAGGTGGCATCATCCTTCTTCTTCTTTCGACATGAAGTTAGAGGCGGTGCGATGGGGGCAGGCGCGCGGGCGGCGGCATTGTCCTGTTTTTCCATCTCACTCATTTCTGAGATAGAAAGTGAATTCACTGAGATAGAATATAAAGTCATTTTACTGGCTAATTCGATGAAAGAGAAACACAAAAAGGCATTGTCATGCACCAAACATATACATATTTTAGTGTGCTACTGCCAGCATGAGATAACCATAAGACACCAAAAAAGCATTCTGCGAATTATGATAATTTACTACAACAGAAGAGCAGATCATTCCACAAGAATAAAATGGCAAGCGAAGTAAGTACCCCAACACAAACATATAAAGCTGTAAACTTTCAAAGAGCAAAACTAAGTATACCAGAAAGTTTAGTTACCCTACATCTTTTTGGATGCACTATTCTGTCTGATGCACAGATTTGGAGTTCTAAATCAATGACTAAGTGATAACAAAATAACATGACAAAACATAACAGACTTTGAGCTTTGAAGTCAAACACGGAATAGTTAAAAAACTGAACAGATAAATGTCTTCAATAACAGATAACAACTATGGATTTGCTATTCTTTTAGCAATCAATAAATAGGATGGGTTAACAGAAGAAAAACCTCCGACTGGCCAACAACTTATAAAGGAGGCGCCTTGACCATTGCATCTAGGGATAGATAAGACAAAGCAATGTGTGTTGCTGAATGCAGAGATGGATGTCCTATTCAAAGATCGGAACTGATATTGACATATTGCTTTTTTGGTGTAGTTACACAGCTACCAAGACAGGAAACATGCGTTGATCGATCAAGAGGACGAGCATTTAAACAGTAACACTGATATCTTTTGTCCCTTGCTCTTCCAATCGCTAGTTGGTAAAACAATAGAGGTAAATTGAAAAAACCAGAACAACAGACACTAAATGCACAGAAAATGGTAAACAAATTCTTCAGATCCCACGGTATCCATTAAATCATTATTCAATTTGCAATGCAGATAGATTAATCATCCACGAACTAAATAATTTAGAAATCACTTGATTTCCACCCCCAAGTATGCCTCTGATCACATCCCTCCCCAACTCTCTTCCCTACCCCTGAAAAATATATAGTTGACCACTATAGTACTATGGTTTTCACAGTAGATCTGCATGAGAAACATAGTCCTTCCAACAAAAGCCAAAAAGTTCCTCTTCTCTCCCCTTTTGCATGAAGAGAAAAGATTCCTTTGATCAAATTGCACAAAATCTGGTTCAACTTCAATACTAAAGACAACTGAGGCCATAGTGTATTCTTATTGGCATCTTTAGCTGTAAGAGTTGCATGAAAAACCACATTGGAACATTAGAGGAAGAACCTCTGAGACTATATTGTTCTCATGGCAAAGAGCTAGTCGCTTAAAGACACCAACATATTTCTCCCCGTGAAGACTTCTATGTAGATGATAGCATGAAATTTCTGTCTCCCCATTTAACCTCATCGGTGTTTCGCTTTAGGCAACGACCACTAACTACCATCTGTCTCCCTCTTCCCTCAATTTTTTAGCCTGTTAAGCAACTGATCAAGTGCATCTAAGCAGTTGTCAAAATGCATCTCCCGCTTACACACGATGGGCTCAATTAACATCTCCTCTCAACGACCAAACCATGTAAATAATCCCAGTTCTCAACTCCATCTTCTTTCAAGATCATCTATTTCATACCAACATGGGTCACACGAATCCAATTAGCAGCAGCCTATGCACTAATCAGGCATACATAAAGCTACAAAAAAAAAAAAAACCCAGAAAAAAGTATCGGATTAGACTCGCCCCAAAACATCCCCGACCATCTTACGAGCCAAATTGACTCTCTCTTAATTCTTCCGCAGAGTAAAAACTTTCCCATCACTGTCAACCAAACCTACTAGCGGAAGACTAATTGTAAACCCTTATGATACACGAAATCAAGGCCAAATCCAAAGATTAGGGGCCATCAGAAAATGTGGGTCTCGTCTAAGGTTTCTCCTTCTGAGAACCCACAAGAAAATAAGCAGCGAGTTGAAACTTTTCTAACGATCGACAATCGACAATACAACCAGCAGATGCATCAATCACAGCCACGCCAAATCAGAAGAAAAACTGGCGAACACAACGACTTTAGGCATGCGCTCACCTGGAAAAGGCAAAACTGAAGGAGACACTGAGCAGAGAAAGAGGAGTCCAACGAGTTTCGGGGATCTTCGGAGCCAAGCGAGGAAGGTCGCGGCCGAATTCTATGACCTCATTTTTACACGATTTTCACTTAGGGTAATACCATCAAGATATCCACTAAATACATTTACATCAAATTACTTTTCGTTTTAGAGAAAATCGAAGATTGATATCTCTATCCAAATTTATATCTCAAATTGCTACGCATACAAGATTTGGGTCGGGTCACCGGTCTGAGAATTTTTTTTTTGGGCAATAGGTATAAATTTCAAAATTTTTAGTAAAACAAAAATTAGTTTGAGACAATAACGGTTTTAAATTTTTTGTGAGAAAAAATTAGTTTATAGTAAACATATCATGAGAGGTATTACTATTTATTTTTGTAGGTAATGATATTAGTGGTCATTAAACTTTTACTCATTATTCAATTCATTCTTGAACTTATTTTTTTGTTCAATGCCATCCCTAAACTTATGAAAATGATTCAATGTGGTCTTTTCGTTAAATTCATAGAATCTACTGGATGTAGATGGAATATTCCGACTTTAGATTTCTTCAATTTCATCCCCACACTTTATCGTTTTTCTTTTCAATTTAGTATCTCTCCATTATTTTTTATTCTCTCTCAATCGGCCCCGTGTCAAATTTAGATTTAATCCCATCGAAAAAAATGTGAATCAATTATGTCACAAAATTTAAATCCAAAAAAATGCTTGCTTGTGTTTAATTTGTGCTAGCATTTCTAAGTGTAACTAAAATGTCATTTAGCATAAGGAACATTTTAAATTGATAGACTAAACTTGTCTAAGTGCTTACAAACAAGTAAAAACGTCAATTTACACTTGACATGTTTATTATCTATCACAAGGAGAATTGTACGAACAAATTCACAAATGCCATGTGAATGTCTTGTCAAGTTAAAAAATCACTAGTTTTTAATGAGAGGCATCGAGATTTATGCTGTAAAATATTAAATGACCTAATTGTACTCAAGTGAAGTTTGTTTGAAAAAAATATATACGATAATTTAGTGAGACATTGAGCTAAAAAGAAAAGTTTAGAAATGAAATTGATCAATTAAAAAAATTCAAAGGCTCACTGTCTTGGAAAGTTTTATAAATATTTTAAATTTTTATCGTGATATCAACTCACGTCATCAATTTTGGAAATCCACAATTTGCAACTTCAACCCAAATCCACGGTCTAAGGATATTTATTTGTCCCTCGAGCACATTCTGGCCCATATGTGAGGCAACGTAAAAGGAGCTGTCACTAGGTAAAATCAAGGGAAATTCACCCCAGAACCACCCCCCCCCCCCCCCCCCCCCCCCCCCAAACACACCACAAAAAAAACCGAAAAATTTTAAATTATTACATTTGTGCCGATTCAATCTTAAACTTTGCAA
Source organism: Psidium friedrichsthalianum (assembly GCA_019149425.1). NCBI lineage: Eukaryota > Viridiplantae > Streptophyta > Magnoliopsida > Myrtales > Myrtaceae > Psidium > Psidium friedrichsthalianum. The sequence goes on from JAGVVM010021803.1 coordinate 7,638, forward strand.
TTGTACTCATTTATTTTAAATATTTTAATGTTTTGCTAATTGAGTTTATCGGACTAATTTTGGTTAGAAATTATTAACATAAATGTCGGTAATTCTATGTGACTCGATCATGCTGATATCGACATTTTGAATAATGTCATTATCAGCATGATCGAGTCACATAGAATTACCGACATTTATGTTAATAATTTCTAACCAAAATTAGTCGATAACTCATTAGCAAAACATTAAAATATTTAAAATAAATGAGTACAATTGCAAAGTTTAAGATTGAATCGGCACAAATGTAATAATTTAAAATTTTTCGGTTTTATTGTGTGTGTGTTTGGGGGGGGGGGGGGGTGGGGGGGGGTGGTTCTGGGTGAATTTCCCTTGATTTTACCTAGTGACAGCTCCTTTTACGTTGCCTCACATATGGGCCAGAATGTGCTCGAGGGACAAATAAATATCCTTAGACCGTGGATTGGGGTTGAAGTTGCAAATTGTGGATTTCCAAAATTGATGACGTGAGTTGTTATCACGATAAAAATTTAAAATATTTATGAAACTTTCCAAGACAGTGAAGCCTTTGAATTTTTCTAATTGATCAATTCATTTCTAAACTTTTCTTTTTAGCTCAATGTCTCACTGAATTATCGTATATATTTTTTTCAAACAAACTTCACTTGAGTACAATTAGGTCATTTAATATTTTACAGCATAAATCTCGATGCCTCTCATTAAAAACTAGTGATTTTTTAACTTGACAAGACTTACACATGGCATTTGTGAATGTGTTCGTACAATTCTCCTTGTGATAGATAATAAACATGTCAAGTGTAAATTGACGTTTTTACTTGTTTGTAAGCACTTAGACAAGTTTAGTCTATCAATTTAAAATGTTCCTTATGCTAATGACATTTTAGTTACACTTAGAAATGCTAGCACAAATTAAACACAAGCAAGCATTTTTTTGGATTTAAATTTTGTGACATAATTGATTCACATTTTTTTCGATGGGATTAAATCTAAATTTGACACGGGGCCGATTGAGAGAGAATAAAAATAATGGAGATACTAATTGAAAAGAAAAACGATAAAGTGTGGATGAAATTGAAGAAATCTAAAGTCGGAATATTCCATCTACATCCAGTAGATTCTATGAATTTAACGAAAAGACCACATTGAATCATTTTTCATAAGTTTAGGGATGGCATTGAACAAAAAATAAGTTCAAGAATGAATTGAATAATGAGTAAAAGTTTAATGACCACTAATATCATTACCTACAAAATAAATAGTTAATACCTCTCATGATATGTTTACTATAAACTAATTTTTTTCTCACAAAAAATTTAAACCGTTATTGTCTCAAACTAATTTTTGTTTTACTAAAAATTTTGAAATTTATACCTATTGCCCAAAAAAAAAATTTCTCAGACCGGTGACCCGACCCAAATCTTGTATGCGTAGCAATTTGAGATATAAATTTGGATAGAGATATCAATCTTCGATTTTTCTCTAAAACGAAAAGTAATTTGATGTAAATGTATTTAGTGGATATCTTGATGGTATTACCCTAAGTGAAAATCGTGTAAAAATGAGGTCATAGAATTCGGCCGCGACCTTCCTCGCTTGGCTCCGAAGATCCCCGAAACTCGTTGGACTCCTCTTTCTCTGCTCAGTGTCTCCTTCAGTTTTGCCTTTTCCAGGTGAGCGCATGCCTAAAGTCGTTGTGTTCGCCAGTTTTTCTTCTGATTTGGCGTGGCTGTGATTGATGCATCTGCTGGTTGTATTGTCGATTGTCGATCGTTAGAAAAGTTTCAACTCGCTGCTTATTTTCTTGTGGGTTCTCAGAAGGAGAAACCTTAGACGAGACCCACATTTTCTGATGGCCCCTAATCTTTGGATTTGGCCTTGATTTCGTGTATCATAAGGGTTTACAATTAGTCTTCCGCTAGTAGGTTTGGTTGACAGTGATGGGAAAGTTTTTACTCTGCGGAAGAATTAAGAGAGAGTCAATTTGGCTCGTAAGATGGTCGGGGATGTTTTGGGGCGAGTCTAATCCGATACTTTTTTCTGGTTTTTTTTTTTTTTGTAGCTTTATGTATGCCTGATTAGTGCATAGGCTGCTGCTAATTGGATTCGTGTGACCCATGTTGGTATGAAATAGATGATCTTGAAAGAAGATGGAGTTGAGAACTGGGATTATTTACATGGTTTGGTCGTTGAGAGGAGATGTTAATTGAGCCCATCGTGTGTAAGCGGGAGATGCATTTTGACAACTGCTTAGATGCACTTGATCAGTTGCTTAACAGGCTAAAAAATTGAGGGAAGAGGGAGACAGATGGTAGTTAGTGGTCGTTGCCTAAAGCGAAACACCGATGAGGTTAAATGGGGAGACAGAAATTTCATGCTATCATCTACATAGAAGTCTTCACGGGGAGAAATATGTTGGTGTCTTTAAGCGACTAGCTCTTTGCCATGAGAACAATATAGTCTCAGAGGTTCTTCCTCTAATGTTCCAATGTGGTTTTTCATGCAACTCTTACAGCTAAAGATGCCAATAAGAATACACTATGGCCTCAGTTGTCTTTAGTATTGAAGTTGAACCAGATTTTGTGCAATTTGATCAAAGGAATCTTTTCTCTTCATGCAAAAGGGGAGAGAAGAGGAACTTTTTGGCTTTTGTTGGAAGGACTATGTTTCTCATGCAGATCTACTGTGAAAACCATAGTACTATAGTGGTCAACTATATATTTTTCAGGGGTAGGGAAGAGAGTTGGGGAGGGATGTGATCAGAGGCATACTTGGGGGTGGAAATCAAGTGATTTCTAAATTATTTAGTTCGTGGATGATTAATCTATCTGCATTGCAAATTGAATAATGATTTAATGGATACCGTGGGATCTGAAGAATTTGTTTACCATTTTCTGTGCATTTAGTGTCTGTTGTTCTGGTTTTTTCAATTTACCTCTATTGTTTTACCAACTAGCGATTGGAAGAGCAAGGGACAAAAGATATCAGTGTTACTGTTTAAATGCTCGTCCTCTTGATCGATCAACGCATGTTTCCTGTCTTGGTAGCTGTGTAACTACACCAAAAAAGCAATATGTCAATATCAGTTCCGATCTTTGAATAGGACATCCATCTCTGCATTCAGCAACACACATTGCTTTGTCTTATCTATCCCTAGATGCAATGGTCAAGGCGCCTCCTTTATAAGTTGTTGGCCAGTCGGAGGTTTTTCTTCTGTTAACCCATCCTATTTATTGATTGCTAAAAGAATAGCAAATCCATAGTTGTTATCTGTTATTGAAGACATTTATCTGTTCAGGTTTTTAACTATTCCGTGTTTGACTTCAAAGCTCAAAGTCTGTTATGTTTTGTCATGTTATTTTGTTATCACTTAGTCATTGATTTAGAACTCCAAATCTGTGCATCAGACAGAATAGTGCATCCAAAAAGATGTAGGGTAACTAAACTTTCTGGTATACTTAGTTTTGCTCTTTGAAAGTTTACAGCTTTATATGTTTGTGTTGGGGTACTTACTTCGCTTGCCATTTTATTCTTGTGGAATGATCTGCTCTTCTGTTGTAGTAAATTATCATAATTCGCAGAATGCTTTTTTGGTGTCTTATGGTTATCTCATGCTGGCAGTAGCACACTAAAATATGTATATGTTTGGTGCATGACAATGCCTTTTGTGTTTCTCTTTCATCGAATTAGCCAGTAAAATGACTTTATATTCTATCTCAGTGAATTCACTTTCTATCTCAGAAATGAGTGAGATGGAAAAACAGGACAATGCCGCCGCCCGCGCGCCTGCCCCCATCGCACCGCCTCTAACTTCATGTCGAAAGAAGAAGAAGGATGATGCCACCTTTTTGGAAGATATAACGGATCACATTGATGAATTCATCAATGCATCCATGGATGAGCACAAGAGCTGTTTCACAAAGACCATTAAGAAGGTATCATCTTCCTTGATTTGCACTCTAGCTTCGCACTAACCCTGTTGATGCGTCATGTAGTCTCCTCCCTCTTGGTCCAACTTATTTCCATGTTTTCCCCACACAGATGTTTGGAATGTCAAAGGTTGTTGCAGAGAAGAATGCCGCTGCCCAGGAAGTTGAAAGTTCACTGCCTCTTAAAACAGTAGTATCAGACTAGAACATACTCCTGACTATTGACATGGATTTCCTTGTTGATGCTTCGCCTTTTCTTTCAGAATGACATTTCGTGATCATCACTTAAGATGTGACGGGTTCTTAGCTGTTCCCATCATGCTGCGAGTCGAAGTCTTGTTAGTTCAGATTAGTAGGCATGTGGAAATGGCAGGGTTTATGGTTAACCAGACTGACCTGCACTTTGCACGGATTGTCATGATGGATATATGATTAGATGATGAGAAAACCATATGTATAAGTTGAAAGTATCATGAACATGGATTTGGCACTATCTTCCTCTTAAAGATGTTTGACAAGTTTAGGATGAAATGATCTGAAAAGATTCCAATGATCTTCATTACTTCTTACCCCTAATTCCATTTTGTCTGCTCTATTTTTATAAACCGCAAGTTTGCATTTGAGTATATGAAATATTAGACGCACCTAATATTCATCTCATTACGATTGATAAGCCGGGAGTTAATGATAGAGAGGGAGGATGGCGAGGTGATGATAGTGGCGTTGGCTCCGGTGCTGGGGACAGAGGTGGCCGGGGAGTGGATAACGTCAGGGGTGGGTGATAAGTGGGTTAAGTTTTGTGAGTGATTAGGGGAAGTTCCTTCTTGACATATGTGATTGAGTGAGGGAAAGATGGTCTTTTTGCTCGTGAAGTAAAATGCAAACTCAAATTCTAATAGGGAAAAAGCCGCCGAGAATAATTTCATGACACGTTTAATCCTAAACTCAAAAATAGAGACAAAATCTTTATGTCCTTTGTTAAGGCTAAGGTTAAGGTTAAATGTGTCATATAAATATAAGTTTGAGGGTTTTTATGTCAAAAAAATAATTTAAGGTAAATGTGCCAATGGGCATGGTTTGGAATTTTTGGGACTTTTTTCCTTTTATAGCGAAGTACAAAAACAAACCAAAACCTCGTCAGAAGTGAAGAGCTTGTTCCAATTATCCAAAAACTTTGGAAAGTAAATATTGTAGCTATAGGGCTACTATTGAAATTTGATGAAGCTACGCGGGTGGCAAAAGTTTTCGTATATTGGCCCGATCCTGAAGGGGGGAAAAGGTCCAATGGGGATGAAATGAACCCAAACACATATTTGGCAAGTTTTATAGGCGAGAACGGGCGTAATTTGCGATTGGATGGGATGGGTGCGGCTCTCGTCCCACCGGTGAAAGATTGCTCTTTCTTGTTCTCTGCAAATTGTCCCAGATGCAAAATGTCATTGTGGCTGTAACAAAATTAGGATTTGTCAAGACTTGTTGTCATTTGTAACAAAATTAGCATTGGCGCGGCAATTTTCTCGTGAGAACAGACTAAATCGGCAAAACATGGGTTTTAAAAGTTAGGCTCTCTTTTTGTTTTTTTTTTTTTTGGGGTACATCTGAAGATTGTGTTAAATTTTGCCGAAAGTGGGTGGTTGAGCCTTCTTTTTCTTTTTTGTACATTGAGATGAGTAGTCGTATTAAATAATTCAAAAAAAATTAACAAGATAATGAAAGGAATCGAGATCCCGTCAGCTTGAATGGACTGAAAGATTTAAGATTCGAGAGCCCCGCCTTTTCAACTCATCCACCAACTCCGCAGACACCTTCCATGCATATCCCTTCCGGATCGATTGTCAATCAGAGAAGAAGGATCAAAGCAGAAAGACAGAAAAGGACGGAGAGAGAGAGAGACTGAAACAATGGGAGACAAAAGTTCCAACCTTCATAAAAATTACAGTGTATTTGCGAAACCACCAAAGAGGATAGAGAAGCTATGAATTTCTACCATATATCAGCAGACAGGTAGCGCCAGCGCAACGCGAATTGAAGCACCGGCGCTGTTTAACACTGATTTTTAACTTGTTCGATCTATGCTTCGGAAACTCGAATCATCCCTCATCTTTTTTTATTAGAGGGAGTTCACCATTAGGAAGCAACGCCTCGAAAAGAAAACTTAAAAGGAAAAAAAAAAGGACAAGTTGTTGCCCAGGACCCCAACTTGGCAATTACAACTGACTACTCAATACAACCAACGATGTAACAATCCAACCAATGGAGAATTCTGCAGCCCATCGAATGAACGGGGCCACAGTTAATAGCAAGGAGGTTGGTATTTGCAAATTTTCTGTACGCTTTCGTTGACACGTCTCTCCGCCACTGAACTTTCACAGAGAAACGCAACGCCTATCAAAAGCGACTCCACAATTACTAAGAAGAGGAGAGAGAGAATCATGAAGAGATTATTGTTGGGAACGAAGATCTATATACTTCATTTTTCTTGATATCTATGCGCAAAAGGACACGTAACTGAGTAACCATCGATCAAAAAAGCAGAGAACCCGAACACGACAAAAACCACGACACCATAAAACCACGACACCAGACCCATCCACGCCCTCACATCACATACGAGAACTGGGAAAAAATTAAAAGCAGCACCGACAAACTCAGTTCCTCCAGTTACCCTCGTAGGCACTGCCGCCCCTGGAGTACCTGGAGCCGCCACCGTAACCGCCGTCGCCGTACCCACGGTCGCGGCTGCCGCCGTACCCGCCGCCGCCGCCGTAGCCTCCGCTTCCTCGGTTGTACCCGCCGCCTCCTTCGCGACGGCCGCCTCCGTACCCGCCGCCACCGCCGCGGCTGAATCCTCCGCCGCCGCCGGAGCGAGACTGGGCCTCGTTGACGGTGATGTTCCTCCCGTCGAGGTTCTGGCCGTTCATGCCGTCGATCGCATCCCTCATCGCCTTCTCGTTGCCGAAGGTGACGAAGCCGAAGCCGCGGGACCTCCCGGTCTCGCGATCGTTGATGACCTGAAACAAAAAGTCAACGGCAAACGCATCAGATCCGGAACCAAAGCTCACCGTGGGGGAGGAGGAAAAACGAGCTGTGTATCGATCGATCTTCCGTCTCTGGCGAAAAGATGAAGATGGACGTACCGATTCGAGTCACAGTAACAAAATTTTTTTCAAGAGTAACACAGAGAGAACATAGTATCAAGTAACACAAACAGATCAGATCAGATCAGATCAGAACGGATCGGGATTCGATTCGGATCGCGGTCAGATCTGGATCTCCTGCTGCGACAAACGGACCTTCGATTCGAGGATCTCCCCAAACTGACTGAACGCCCTCTCGAGGGACTGGTCGTCGGTGGCCCAAGCGAGACCGCCGACGAAGCACCTAAACTCAACCTCTGCCGAAGCCATTAATGAAAGGAGAGAAGCCTTAGAGATAGAGAGAAATCGACAGAGAGGCGCCTCCTAAAGAGAGCAATGACAACTTCGACCAGGTGAGGACGGGTATTTATAGCGGGAGGGCACGGGTTGGGGATCGAACTAGGGTTATGCCAGGGTGGGGGGTGCGCATTGCGCATAGTGTGGTTAAGGTGGTAACCATGGTTAGCGTTATGCGGGTGTTGGGACGCGGATGAACGAATGAGTTGGAACTAGGATCATGCTTGCCATAAGTGGCATAGGGGCAATTGATACTTGCAAGGCTATCAACCTAACCCAGTCCTAAACCTAATCAAAGATTTAAACAGCTCACTCTGAGTTAAACTTCCCCCCTAATAGTCCAATTTGTAGATGACGAAATGTGGATCTTCTCCTTTTTAATTTAAATTTATTGATTTATCGATTTATTCAGATATCACGATCCACCCGAAAAGTAAATTCGTAAAGATTTTATCATGATCCTTTTTTAATGGATGAAGTGAGTCAATCAATTGAAGAATATGTGTAAAAAAATAAATTAGTTAGGAGAGTAATTTGCTGTTGGAAACGAGAAACAACAGGAGTGGATTTGATGCCAAAAGTGAGATTACAACAATAAACCCTCGAAAATATTTAATTTGCTGTTGGAACTCCATAGCTAAATTTTCTTTTCAATTAATAGGCAAAATTTCTGATAAAAAAAATAAACAACTAACGGGTAATTTTAGAGACAAGGATTTTAACTTGACATTTCATGGAATTATAACTTGGGGATAACCCATGTCGCCTCGATACATTTCTTATCCTCTTTAATGTAAATTAATCGATTTATCTTATCGCCTAAATGCCTCAACGCCACTCAAAAGTAAATCCGTAGAAAAAATTTCATCACTCTTTTTCAATGGGTGAAGTGAGTCGATCAATAAGAATTCGTGGTCAACGGTAGAAAAATAAGTTGGTTACGAAAGCATTCGCGTGAGATTATGGTTGCGGTGACCATTGTGTCGACATGAGAAGCTGCTCGGAATGGGTGGATTTGATTCCAAAAGTGAAATTACAGCAATAAACCCTCCAAAATATTTAATATTTTACCGGAATACCGTGGCTAAATTTTATCGTCATCATCGCGAACTGCTTTTTCTTTTAACTAATATGCAAATTCAAAGACAATAATCTAATTAAATTTGTTCATTTAATATATTGACATTTGATCGAATTATAACTTGGTGATAACCTATCATGGCCTCAGCTGATGGACGAAGTCAACTATCGAGAAATTTGTCGTCGATGGAACATAAGCAAGGCAGATTTCAATTATCAGTAAGATTATCACACGCATACATGTGGAGGGAAAAAAAGCATGGACAACGTTTGAAGCGTGCACAAATAGAAAATCAGTAAAAAAATTCAGATACTTTTCGTGAGATGAATATGCAATATATAGATATAACAAGGGAGATTCAATTGTAAGGTTTTAGCACATGACATATTAATGGAGGCTAATTTTTCAATCCTCTGTTCGTGGATTAACGAGAATGCGCAAAAGCTCTATTTGCCTCTGCCATTTTATGAGTCTCTTCCTTTTTGCAATAATTATGTCGATCCTCTGTACAATGATACTGATTTTGCCGTAGCATATCATTCCAATTTCCTCGAAAAAGTAAATTGATATATTATGCTTTTTTTGGCTACATTTGACTTTGAATTGTCGCATTGCATTTGCTATAAAGAAAAATAGCAATTTCTATGCCAAGTTTTTGAATTAGCGTGAACCAGAACCGTTACATTTTTCGATGTATTTAACTAGATGTGTAGGGATAATTTCAAATTACGTTATTTTGAGTGATTAATGGCACTACTTGCGATTCAGTGTTGGAGATCTCTCGGCAACAAAAATTTGAAAATTCGTTCCGAATCTCCTCCATCGAATTCAAAGCGAGTTCATCACCAAAACTTGTCGCCACGAAAAGAAAGAAAGACAGGACGACAAGGGGAAGGAACGCCGCCGCGAAAGGAGCTTGTCAACTGAGTTGGCCGGGAAGTCCCTCGGGCGAGTCAGCGAGCGAGTTGAACCGGCGTCCTCCAGGGGCACGAGGCACTAACCGTGGTTAAGGAGAAAAATCGAACCGGAGGGGATTAGGTGGGCCCAGGGGTCACGTGACGCTGCGGTGGTGGTATCAAAAGCCGCTCCCTCTTCTCGTTACTACTTCCCCTCAAAGATATCTTTTATTGGGTCCCTCTGGAGAAAATATCGGAACGCTGAAATCACGGATATGCCCCACCCCCTGTCGGGTTCCTGTTTCTATGGCTCTTGCGACGTCGTTTTCCGAAAAATGATTAGTTACATCTCTTATAAAGATTAGTCGAGGGAAATATTTTCATTATCGATAATAATTTATATCTAACTATTTTTGGAGATTATAAAAATATTCTGTATTTATTTATTTTTTTAAGTGATATAAGTGATTATTTTCTAGAAAAATATATTTTAAATCTTAAGTTTTCCAAAAAGCAAATGCACTCTAGTAAAAGGAGAGTAAACTTTAATCGTGGATTATAAAATTTTTTACAAGAGTTATCAGAAGATGCGAGCATTTATGATCATTTACAATCCGAGGATTCCTTCATCGGTGGACCATGGAGTTGCCTTTAAGTTGAGTTGGTTTCGAGGAAAATAATTGATTGGGAGAATATTTTCTTGAAAATGATATTTTACATTAATTAAAATAATTAACTAATGAAAACATTCATCATTGATGCCAATTTATGTCTAAAATTTTTCATAAATGACGAAAATATTTTTTGTTTAGTTATCTTTATAAACTATACGAGCTATCATTTTTAAGAAAATAATTTTTCACGTCATTCTTTTTTCGTGAAAAGAATAGAGGCCACGTAAATAACCTTTTCCCGCGTCTCAAGAATTGAAGTATCAACGATTGACCTCCACCATTCCCAAAGTTCAGATTTCGCCGACACCTTGTTTGGTTATCTAAGTGACAAGAGAATGGAATGGAATGGGAAGGGAAAGAAAAAGAAAGAGAAAGGAAGCGAGTACAAAGATAGCAGAAAATTGTAAATTTCTCTGACTTTGTTTTGGGGGCATTTGAAGAGAAATGACATGAAAAGGGAAATTGGTTTGATTGACAGTGGTTAAGGGTTGGCGAGGCAAATAGCTACCTCTAGGGTGCGAATGATAATTATTACGTTTTCAAGAGCTATTTCTGATCAAAAATAATTTTTTAAATTATTATTTTCTATTTTCTAGATGAGTTTTTGAGTAAAGAAACAGGTTTGGCAAAGACATAAAATTTATGTTCTCGGAACAAAAATTTATTTGATAACAACATAAAATTTCTACGGTAGTTGGTTGTCGAGCTTCAGTCGGAGACTGTCGGGCAGTGAG